>WEIS01024321.1:0-10114 GCA_013389965.1 Todus mexicanus | reverse complement strand
ACTGCTTTAAAAGTGGTCTCTGCCATCTGCTCCATGTTTACTCCTCAGTTCAGGAGAGTTAAGGCAAAAGAGACAGGCAGCCTGAGCAGGAGATAAGACAACAACAAAGATGAAATATAACTTGAGGAAATTGCAGAAGTCCTTGAAGAAAATGTGAGGAAGATATTAAGTAAGGAATGCCTATTTTTCTGTCTCCAGTCAGGTTAGCAGATAAACCCCAAAGCTTCATGTTCCTACCCAGGAGAAAGGAGTGAGTGCAAGTGGCTGTGGCTGTAAATGAATATGTGATAATGAGAGAAACATAATGAGAGAAACATTTGTTGGGATGTAACTTTCAAAAGAACCCAGGGTAAGGGAATTTACCTAAGGCAATAAGCTATTTTGCACTAGACATATAATTTTTTGCTGCTAGAATTTTTCCTTCTGTTTTTGTTTGTTTTGTTTTGGTTATATATATATATATATATATAAGAGCATGCAATGAGTTTATTTGGAAGTAGCTTTTCAGCGTCACTCTCAGCCACTGTTCAGACACTCTTGAGAACAAATGTTTGGTAGTGATGGGAGCTAAAGAACCAATTATGCTCCCACAGCTGGAACTGTCTGCTGGGAGGCACTGAGGGTATTTGAACCTTAGGATTTCAATTGAGCATGAACATAGTGATGAATGAGACTGGTTTTCACAAGAGGAATGCACTCCAATTGTTCTGAATACTACTCCTTAATTCTGGTCCCGACGACTCTCCAATCATACTTCTTGCTTTGTAACTATCATGCCCTATGTTATGTTTAATTTCTGTCCTCACCATTTTTCTGTCTGGGATTAACCGAAGGAAAGGAAGTGCTCTCCACAGGTTTTGGTGCATAATCCTAAACGGTATAGCAAGGAAACCATGCTTATGAATCATAGACAAAACACCTAGACCTCTCTAGGTGATCAGCTGTGGGCACAAGAGAAACTGGAGTCATTGAAGAACAGTTTGTGATTCTAGAATTGCTATTTCACCTACACTCACATTGCTGATTTCAGCCAAGTTTTGAGACACGATTAAACTTGAAGAATAAATTTATGTTTCTGCACAAAAAGAAAATAATTTCAAGTCAAATGTGATATTTGCTGGAGCACATCATGCTGCACATTTCTGGCCACAGAGCAGTACAGGTATCTCATTTCCCAACAAATGACATGGGGTTTGAATCTCTTACGAAATTTTCAATCGATATCTCTGCCCATGGGCAGATGTGGGCACAGCTACACCTCCAGCTATGTGACAGTACATAATGATAAGTAGCCTTTTCTAATTTTTATTTAAAATCTCTACCCTGAAAAACACTTACAAGGCACTACTAAACAAAACAGAGGGGAACACCGATCCCATTTTGGCTAAAATTTTTTCTGTTCTGTTTTCATCCCCTCCACGTTGCACATCACTAACATTTCAGCAGCAGTAGAAGAAGAATTAGATTCCCCCTCCCACTTTGCTTCCCCCACTCATCTCCTTGTTTTTGTTCTCTCTCTAGAATTGCAAATCTTGTTCATCCTAAAGAACATAGCACATTTCTATCAGTGTCTAAGGTCCAGAAATTTGGAATATTCTACCTTCTTGCTAAAATAACCCCCTCTGTTACTATTGGTGAATGAGGTGGTGTAGAACTAGACTCTGGAAAGCCACATCAGGGAGTGGATTCTTCCCTCTTTCTCACTGTTGCAAACTGGGGAGATGCTTCACTGATTTTGCTGAAGTGAGAGAAAAATCAAGCACCATATTCGCTATTCAGCACAGATCATCCACTGTCTATTATGAGCTGAAAATACTATTATAGGAAGCATTAAGATAACACAGCTACTAGTAATGAGCATCTGTGTATCTCTATTATATTGGTTTTTAGATAACAAGGAGTAACGAATGCAAAAGGCCTCACCCAGGCTGCTGGAAAAAAAGAAAAAGAAATAAAAAAAAAAGAAAACCCTACCCTAAGTAGTTCTTTTTCTTCTTGAAGGCTGTTAATGAAAAGGGAAAAAAATAACACTTGAAATGAAAGACGTTGAGAATCTGCTTGTCCTCATGCACATTCACTGTGTGCTGAAGCCTGTAACAATGAAGGGAAATGATAGCAGCGAGCAGTGTTGCCCTCCCTCAAACTGAGAAACTTTCACTGCAAAAGCATTTTAAAAGAATAACCCAGAGTACAGTAATTAAAGCTGATTCGGCTTCTCAAAAGACTGCTTCAAGCTTTTGTGCTGAACCTTCACAAATTCCACAGGGCTTTATTATTAATTGTGCTCCCCCCACACACTTCTCTCTTTGGGATGTTTCTGCTGTCACAGGTTCAGTATTTCTCACAGGCTTTCTGAACATAACTGAGACTTGTCAGGAGAGGGACATATTATTCCAAGCATTCTCCTCCTTTGTTGTGCCTTTCTTGTGCCTTGTTCCCTTGGTAATTTTTTGTTTGCTTGCTTTATAATTTTCTTCTACATTTTCTGTCAAAGAGTCTCCAGTGGGAAGAAATGACATAGGGGCTGAATGTCTTTCTTTCACCACTCTGAGATCATATGTCAAACCCACCTGGGATGATTGCTGCTGAATCTCTGAACAACTGAGCTCTTGCAGGAGCTGGTAGATTCACTCCAAGGCAGGCGGCCGTGAACGCAGCTGTGAGTGCAACACACACATCTTGGATCCAGATTCCTCCAGACATCAGGAGACATAGATACAGAATTGCTGTATTGTAAATTGTCATATGTAATATGCAAATATGTAAATTCCAGGTTGCTACTGGACAAGGGAATCTGACTTGAGAAGCAACCTAGACTAAAGAGGGGATCAACAGTTTTGTGCTTGAATTTCTCTTGCAACAATTTTTCTTATATTTCTATGTGATGTTTTGTGTTTATTTGTTGGGTGTTTTTTTTTTTTTTAAGTTGAAGAAGTGAAAGGCTAAATTTTTGTACAGATTGAAAGGCAAGCTTTCTAGATGGGAAAAAAAGTGAAAGGCAGCACTCTTTATTGTAGTCAAAGGGAGTATAATACGAATGGTAGCAACCCACTTCCATTTAAAGGATACCCGTAAGTTTCCAAACACACTGCTGCTACTTTCCAGCTAAAAGTCCACTACTAATACTTTTTTCCCCTCTTTCTGTGATTGCTTATAATAGCTTAAAAGCATGGAAAAGAAACAGATTCCAAAGTGACTGGGGCATTTACTTTAACACATTACATTCATTGCTCAAGTATAATCATCATATCACCTTGCACGGCTAGCAAATCTGCCGCAGCACTTCATGGGTTTCATCAAAATAAACAGGACAGATTAAATAGAAGGGGACCTAACTGTGGGCTGCAGTCCTTTCCCTCTGAGGAAGAACTGTTTAAACCAGAAGAAACAAAAAGCCCCTCTGCCATTAAATATATCAATTTATCCATCTAACTGACTTGACTAGTATCTGTCTCTGGTGCAGGAGGAAGCTTGCTTTCATAGGCAAAAAAAATGAACTTGTATTATCATCACATGCTTGTTTTTGTTGGATAAGTCAATGGCTTTTTAGATTCTTTGGATTTATTCAGCCAAAGGCAGGTGTGCACATATTGACATCCACTTATGACCTGGTTATCTGCCCTTCCTTTTTTGGTCAAAAAGAGAAGACTTTTCTCCTGCACTTTTCTTCATTTGAATCCAAACACCAAGAAAAGTTCAGTTATATTATGCCCTAGAATTACCTGTTTGTTCCCATTAACTCTTCAGAGAGGTAGAGTTGCCAGTTTAGAGATATAAAAATATAAATGTCACTCCCTATCTTCAAGAGGAACAAGAGGGAGGATATGAGAAACCATAGTCCCGTTAGCCTCACCTTGACCCTGGGAAAGTGATGAAACAAATAATCCTGGAAACCACTTCCAAACCTATTGGTGACAGGAGGGTTACTGGGAGTAGTCAGCATCAATTTATGAAGGGGAAATCAAGCCTGACTGACCTGATAGCCTTCTATAGTAAGATGATAATGATTCCCATAACATCCTCATAGATAAACTGATGAAGTGTGGACCAAATAGCAAGGCAGTAAAGAAGACAAAGACAGACTCTTCTCAGTTATGCTCATTGAAAGGACAACAGGGAAAAGGCTCAAATTAATGTGCAGGAAATTCCTTCTAAACATAACCTTAAAAATTTTTTGCTGTGATGGAGGTTAAACGCTGGAAGAGGTCACCTAGAAAGGCTTGTTGAGCTTCAGCACTTGCAGATACTCAGACCCTAACTGGACACAGTCCTGAGCAATCTGTTCTAGTTGACTCTACTTTAAGCAGAAAGATTGGACTAGGTAATTTTGGTGGGTCAGCCTTGGCTGGCTGCTTGATGCCCAACCAGTCACTCTTTTACTCTCCCTCCTCAACAGGACAGGGAGACAAAATAAGAAGATAAGTGTGAGTGGAGAAAAAGACAGATCACTTACCAACTACTGTTATGGGCAAACTAGGCTTGATTGTGAGAAAACTAATTTATTTATTTCAAATTAAAATAGATTTGGATAGTAAGAAACGTAGACAAAAGCTAAAATCCACGCATGTAAACCTACCCTGTGTTGCTGCTCCTTCCTTGGCTTCTTCCTTCTCTGCCAGGGCTGCCTTTGGCCCTTTCTGTAGCCTGTTTCTCCCCGCCCCGCCGCCGACACCCTCAGCTTGGCTGATGGGCTCAGCTGTGTCCTGTGGTAGAGCCTCTGGAGCGGCTGGGACCAGCCGTGCCAAGCCCAGGGCAACCCCAGCCTCTCCCCAGAGAGGTTATCCTGCAGCCCTCCCTACCAATGCCTGGGCACATAAACACAATGATCTCCAGAGGTCCCTTCCAAACTCAGCTATTCCATGATTCAGTGGTTTGAAAAAACACTGGCATTGTAGTTGATGCTGCATATGGAGGTGCCCAGTTCTTGTTGCCTGCTCCCTTATTTTGGTTTGCCTATTGAGCCATGGTGTTGTTCTCCTTCCTGCAGAACCCGCAAGTTCCAACAGATACACCTGTGATCAGTTCACTGCAAGTACCTTGCAAATCCTCAGCTACTCTTGAAATGTAAATCATTCCCATTTGCTTGAACCAGGGGCAAATTTCTTTTCTCTCTACTTTAAAGCAAATTCTTCAACATGATTTTCATCTTCGTAACAGAAAATGAGAAAACAAGTATCACTGCTCAGCTCTTTCTTGCTCTTTCTTCTCTATTGTTTGCAAAAGTATTTAAAAATTCCTTTTCTTTCCCGATATACTTTAGTAAAAGAATATATGTTAATTCTAATGCAGAAAAGACATTGTGTTTTCTCTCAGACAGCATGTTTTTAATTTAGTACTGATGACTGACCTAAATTAAACTGTAAATTGTAAGAGTGATGTGACATGTTTTAAAATCCATAGATATCAAACACATTAAAATGTTGTTTGTTTGTTTATCTAAAATCAACATGCTACCAGAGGACAAGCAAATTCTGGGAACAGACTTTTGAGTCTCCAGGTTATTTGTTTCAGCTCCACTGTAGTGGAATCAAACTAATGCTCCCACTGACTTCAAGCTCTGTGCCCAGGAGTGTTTTAAATCAAAGAATAACTAAGTGAATGGCAGTACCTTGGGTTCTTCCTGTCTGTGAACACATCCAATATAGTTTGGTTTCTTTATAAAAAAATTGATTTCTGAAGTATCAGGTTAAGATCACAAGATCTGGAGTGTTTATCAGTCTAACAGATATTGGCCAGGAAGACACAGAGACATATTAACATCACATAGACGTGACTGGGTTTGTACATTACTGATGGTACATCTGAAAGAGAGCAAAAGTCAGAGATAAAGTAGAGTATATGAGGGGCTAAACAAAGTTTGTTCATGTCTGAAGTAAATATAGAATTTTCTCACTTGTCTCTAGAAGAGACAACTGAGCAGGAGAGTTTAACTATTTTGTTAATTTACCAGAGTTTGTTTCTTCTCAGGGCCCAGAGGAAAGGCAAGTTCCCATAAAGTGAAAAGAAACGGGAAGAATTTCTTCTGTTTCATGATGCCATCTCTGGGGAATCCACCCTCATCTCTCCTGTAGCCTACCTCATTTTGAGACCTGAGGCTTCTGCATGCTCACATCAAGAAAAATATTAATTCCCATTGTGCCTGGGTAGAAAATAGCATCCTGTGTTCTCAGTAAGAAGACTTGGCTACATGAACAAGCCTCTGCAACCTCTAGGCTTCAGTGCTGGGAGTCACAACAGCGATGAAACGCTGCCTGTTAGAGCTTTGGCTGGTGCAGACTGCAGGAGCCCAACTTGCTTTGTCTCATGGGTCACTTCCTCTACACAAATTTCTGCCCCTTTCCCAGCTCCCCAGAGGCTGTGGGGTCCATTTCAGTGTGTCCAGAATGGAGTTTGTGCCTGACATTCCAGCAGGGCTTGTTGCTTCCAAGCGGTCACTTAGGCTAAAACAAAAATGAATTCCAAAGTGACAAGATAGCTCTAGACACACCAGTGAACTAGAAATAAGTGGAAAGGTCAGTAAAATATTCTGCTGCTAAATCAGAATGTCTGTTATTAAAGAATACATAGAAATGGAGCAATACTTAATGCTTTACCATTGCACGATATATTCTGCTGAATTCCTTATCTCATTAGCACACTGAATCATCTGAGGTAGGGATGCACCCAAAGGCCCATTCTCAGCAAAAATGAAATAAAAGAAAAGTACAAATAAAAATGTCCCAAAACTCAAAGACACAAAAGTTTCTTAAAAACTCTTTTATTTACCTTTTTTTAAAAAAACCCCCACCTTAGATAATAATCTTTAGGAGCAATATTTTGCAAATTTCCTGTGTCCTAGAGGCATTATTAATGGAACACTGAAATGTTCTTTTGAACATGTACCAGCTGCCAGACTTTAAAAATCAGAACATTTCAATTATTAGTGCATTTCCCCCTTTTTCTTACTACAGCATGGACAATATTTGAATAGCCAATATTTTATGAACAGCCAATATTTTATGAACTGACCCACTTAGAGACAATGCCATGCAATGTTTGAAGCCAGTATCCTGACCCAGCACATACTTGTAAGTGTTGATGTCTATTCTAATAGCTTTCTACATCTCCTGAAATCACTTTGCAACGGAAATGAGCACAAAAGGTAAGGCTCAATGTGATAAAATGCCTTTGTAAGCACAATACATAGCTCCATATACCATTGTGCTCCAGCCCTTAACACAAAAGTTAATGCCAATGGCTCCAGATGCTGTCAAAAGAATTGGGAACAACAAGGCTGGAATGGCTTATTAGGAAAATTGCCCTAATGAGAGGGCAACTAAATCAGGACTTGGATTTACTCTCCCTTCTTGGGTAGATCTTAAGTCTTCCTAGAGGCACCCCTTCTTTGTGTCCCCCTTCCCCCCTGGAACATGCAGATCACAGCGCAGTCCTACCCTCTGGGGAGATGACTGCAAAGTTTTCAAAAACGGTGGTAATGATAGGATTGGGAAAATACCTGCAAGGGTTAGGAAAGGTGTGGGGAGAGGGGTGTAGCGGGTATACTGTATTTCTTCATCAGGTGCTTTCAACCTTGCAGGAAGCAAGGGATTCTTCTAAGAAATCTTTAGCTGCCCTACTGGAAGCACAACTACTCCAATGTCTGAGGGTGACCTTCAGACGAGCTGCTGTCAGAAGCTCTGCTAGTTGCTTAGACAGCACTTGAGATACAAAAGATGCCCCAGCACTGAATCATGCTGCCATTATAACAAGCTGCCGAGCTATTTGAGAAAACGTCTCAGTTTCAAACCATCAATTTTTACATATTTGGAGTAAATTCTACTCTAACAAGCTTGTTCGTCTAACAGGCTGGAAAATCTAGTAGAAACTGCCAATTTGTACACATTTTCCACTAATAGATTTCTTGAACACTGTGGAGCTTTCTATAGCTGTGCAGCCATTCATGTGGCCTTACAGTCACTCTGTGGGGATGAACATTAGACTCAAAATTATGGTTAGTATTACAGGTTATAGTGGCTAGCAAAATCATCAGTATCCAAAACTGCATTGTGCTAGAGCTGTCCAAAAACCTCCAGAAAGGTGTCTCCTCTCCAAAAAAGCATCACTTTTCATGCGCAGAATGAAAAGTCACCGTCTGGTGTGTATCTGGCAGTATCCAGGAGGTGGACTAATAGAATTGGAGCCAGATCTTGCTAGATGAGTGTTACCAGTGAAAGGGCTCCAAGATGGGCCTCTCTACAACAGATGAAAAAATATTATGAGACTTAGATTATTAATTAATTAACAATCTCTATTATAAGTTCCCGAGAAAGTGTGGATCTCTTTGGATTCTCTACATTTCGTGTGTGGTTATGTCTGTAAATGAAATCTGACAAGTAGGGCCAGATCTGATCTATGGCTCTCTCTGACTTTCTCTGGTCTCTAGCTATAAGGTGGCTGCACAGCCACGTGACTTTCCCAAGATAGGTCCTAGTGGGATAGGAATAAACTTTCCTCAAACCCATGACACAGTGTTACAAGTTAAACAAAACCTCTTTTTCTTTTTTCTTTCCGTTATGCAAGATGAGTTCCTCATTTACAGATAGAAGAGAACAATTTGCTCTGTGATTTGATACTTTCTGACTGTTCAGTTACTTTGTGGACTTAAATAGGATGAAGTTTTTGTCCAAACTATTCCACTTCAATACAAAGAAAAACTCTGCAAAATAGGACTTTGAAAAGCAGTATTGTCTCAACTTTTGGCAGTTTCTATTGCAAGCCATTGGGGTCTCAGGCACTGAGGCCAACTATTACTGCAAAATACTGTCCTCCCTCTGCTGCAGATAGGAAGCAGAAACAAAGAATGTTGTTTCATTCTGCCTTAGGTTGTTTACCTAATTGTGCCTTTCCAACAGCAGGAAAATAAACAAGAGGAGGAAGAGGAGCAGGATCTTATCACCTCCATCCTGGTAAGTGTAATCTCATGTAGCTGCAAGGACTTCTTGTCCATAGTCTGACAGCTCTGCTTTTCAGATAGCTTTGGATCATTTTCTCTCCTGCTTATCATTACTCCACTGACAACCACTTGGACATGCAATTCACTTCATTCTGTCACCTCTCCAGCCAGCCAGTGAACATTAACGTCAGCCTCGGCACTGAAAGACTGATAATATGGCAGCTTGTTTTAATTCTGTAGGAAATACCTGCTAAAGGTGTTGCTGTTCAGTGTCTTGATTGTTCTCTGAGCCATTTCTGTAGAAGGAAAAAGGTTTTGGTCTCCCTTTAAGATTTTCCAAGATCAGAGAGAATCCAGCAGTCTGGATTAAGTCTGTAGACCTCCACTTGGGCTCCGCCATGAAGAATCATAGAATTAAAGAATCATTGAGGTTGGAGAGGACATTTAAGATCAAGTTCAGTCATTAACACTGTCAAGTCCACCACTAAACCATGTCCTTAAGTGACACATCTACGCATCTCTTAAATACTTCCAGGGATGGTGACTCAACCACTTTCCCGGGCAGCCTGTTCCAGTGCTTGACAACCCTTTTGGTGGAGAAATTTTTCCTAATAACCAATTTAAACTTCCCCTGGCACAACTTGAGGTCATTTCTTGTCCTATCACTTGTTACTTGGGAGAAGAGACCAACTCCCACCTCACTACAACCTCCTTTCAGGTAGTTGTAGAGAGTGATAAGGTCTCTCCTGAGCCTCCTTTTCCCCAGGCTAAACAACCCCAGTTCCCTCAGCTGCTCCTCACAGGACTTGTGGTCTAGAAGAGTAAGTTTCAGCCTTTATTCTTCTGGTTTTAAATGGCTTCAGTGTAACAGCATCAAAAAGATTTTCCCACCATTCATAAACATCTGGTTTGAAAAACATGTGTTTCAATTAGAGTCTTTATTCTGTGTTTTCTCCATGGTGGTTGTATCTCTATAAGTTGATTTGGTATTTGACAACAAAGCTGGTGAGCTCCACAATCAGGAAATACAGGGGCATTACTGGGGCAAAGTACCTGGAACTCTACTCCCACCTATCACTATCCCCTGCAATACGTTTGTCCTTTTCTATGCAGTGACTTCTCCCAGCATCACAGCCCTTCGTTAATGGAATAATTGCAGTTAATTATCTGCAGAACTATGGG
>WEIS01024319.1:43562-58475 GCA_013389965.1 Todus mexicanus | reverse complement strand
TTGAAATGATCAGTGCTGAAATTTCAATGGATTCATCTGATGTCAGCATACGTAGACGTGGCTATCTCGGTATGTGTGGAATGCATCTTAGTAACTGTATGACTCGGTAATGTACCTATTCCCTAACAAAACTTCCACGGTGATACTTTTAACAACTAAATCTCAGAGAATTTTTAAATAGATCACTGAAAATAGAATATTCAGCGTCATCTCTGACGGATGCGTGGTGGTGAGCATGTTAAAGAATATGATTTACATATCTAGGAAGAAAACTTGGAGCAAGCCTAAGCATTGAGAACTCAATAGGTTATGAGAATATTACAGATTAGGAAGCATTTCAAGATTAAATATCTATACCACAGTAGTTCCTAATAATAAAATCTGGATTTGTTGTTGGCATATGCTAGGTTAACTGCATTAGCTCGTGCAACAAGCTCGGTGGATCAGAGGTACACAAAAACTTGGTGAAAACGAGACCAAGGAAACTAAAAAACAAAGCATTGAGCAATTGTATGAAGCCTTTAAAAAGAATCATTCATAAACAATGGGTACAGATGCAGGGTAGCTTGGTGCTGCCTATATTTTTAAATGCGGAGGCAACATGAAGATGACTTCATATTGAGTTTGTCTTAACTGCTAATAACGAGTAGCAAAAATCTCAAAAGATAAATGCCAGTTCTGAATCACTGCCATCTTTCTCCGGGGTCCTCCTCAGGAAAGTGTAAGGACATCACTGAATAAACCCCTCAGAGCTTAACGATGGCTAGACCACTTACTTTCTGCCTGAATGTACAAGAATTCTTTTCCTGTTGCCAGAACTGTAGATATCCCTTTCAAAATTATTTTGGAACCTGTCAGTCTCTGGCAAAGGCATCACTGGTGTGATTCTGCAGACCGGGAACACAGGAAAAAGCCTGTCTGATGATGTCAGACTGTGAAGTTCAACTGAGGAGGTGTAGTTCAACCAAGCTGGTACGGATGGGATCCTTCTACAGAGTTCAACCAAGCTGGGAAGGTTCAACCAAGTAGTAAGGGCTTCGGAGAGACCATGGAACTGAAAACACACGCTGCCATGGTGAATAGACTACACAGTAAAAATAAGTGTACTACCTGGGATAGAAGAGAGATTTTCTTCCATTTGCCATGTAAAGTCACTCTAAGGTTAAGTGGCCACATTTCAAATCACCAAGAGAGAAAGGCACAACTGCTGCACCGTAGCAACAGCCTGAGGTAGAGCTATCAAGGAAGCAAAGGCAGGACCTGGGCACTTAATTGGTTAAACAAGAATATCCCAAAAAGACTTAAAATCATCAGGGTCACACTAAGAAGGGTTAAAGTGCTTTTAAAATGAACGCTTGGACTTTGAAAAAAATAATAAATTGATTATAGAGTTCTGAACCGAGCATGGACAAGCTGGTGTCCTGGCTTCACTCGTGCTGAATCACACCAGCAACCAGTGACCTTCCTCACTGGCAGCAGCAGACCAACCAACATCTGTTCTCCAGGAAGACTCCTCAAATACAATCAATCAAGATCGCATCATGAGTCTACAGACAGGCCCAGGCCTCGTCAGAACATCTGACCTGTACGTTTGGTACGTGGATTTCACGCACAGGCACACGGTTAAATACCGTCAAGCTTAAAAACCGAGTGAAAAAGGTGCTTGAGAGAAAATGATGGCTAGAAGTAGTCGTAGTAGCTTCAGAGGTAGATAATACTTGTGGCAATTGGACCGTAGCTCTAGGAGAAGGCTCCACAGCTGGCAGCTAACACCACAATTTTGTCTGGTCCACAAATAAATTTCAACCACCGCTTAACTTTGTTACCATAAGGTGCTACAAAGACAGTCTGGTCCCCAGTTGAAGCTAGGTAACTTTTTATACAAAAAGTATATTTTAAGACAAAACTTTGAAGAGTGTGCTGGTGCTCTATTGACTTCCTAAAAAAAAAAAAAAAAATTAAATCTTTCCAATATCTGAATGCTGCATTTTGTCCTAGCACTGGATTAGGTTGCAGAAACTGGTTTGTTTCAGGTTTTTTTTCCTCCCCTAACTCCCACTGGGAGGGTCTGCTGGGGCTTATTTAATTTTGCTTTCCTTTGATGTGATCTGTTTCCTGGGATCAATTGGATATTTTCACCTAATTTCCTGCTCTTGCCCATCTTGTGACACTGGTGAGTTGTCTTCTGCTTTCCTCTCCTGGTGCATTATTAATTCAGAATAGTAAAAGCTGCCAAAGCTAAAAGCTTCTATATTTGTTAAGTTTTAGAAACAAAATCTTCTGGCTTGTGGTGTAGAGAGAGTGGACATCCTGTGGCATCCATATCAAACACAGATCATGCAGTCAATACTATGGAAAGTTAAGATTCCATACGTCAGGGGTTTTTTCCCTTGTCATCCTAAGCACCAAGGAAAAAGGAAGCAGAGAAAACATCTCTGTATTTGTGACTAGAGAAGCTACTTCTCTTCCCGAACTGAAACAATGCCACGGAGGGACCTGACCTGTACTGATACTTGTCACTCCTGCTTGCTCATATGTTTTTAGCCGGGATTATTAATTCCTGCAAGCCACTGAAAGAGCGTTTGAAGAGACTCTGAGCAATTCAGAGAAGAGGCAGGGGATAAAAAAATCTCCTGCCCTTATTTTTCCTTTAACTGTCAAAACAATTCCTTATTGATCTCTGCTTTAAAGCAAGTCAATTTGTTAAAGGGTAATGTTACTTACTACTTGAAAATAAAAAGCAAATCTAAAAAAATAACCCAAACAGCTTCTCTACTGAAGGTCAAAAGGCACTTAGCAGAACCAAGCTGGCTGGCTGTGAAGCTGCCTGGCATACACACTGCAGAGAAAGGAAAAATAACGAAAAAATAAGAGTTATGTCCACATGTCGTGGTCCGGATTGACATTTCCTGGGCCAACTATGGCCTGATCTGCTCAGCACGATCCTTGGGCTGTACTTCGGCATTCAAGAGATGCCTGCTCTGGAAGGATGAACGGACGGTTCGGTTCATTAACGGCTGAAGAGGGCGGAAGTTGTCCACCATTCGCTTTTCTTCCTCACCATCGGAAGTGAAGAGCAGCATCCGAAATGCGTCCAGCTGAGAATGAGAAACGTCCAATTTCATGACGTTACTAACCGGAGAATTATTGGGAGTTGACAAAACACAATGATTCATGCTTGAAAAAAGCAACCCCGCAGCAAAGGTACTACTATATTTGCATTCCGAGGAAAACTGTTACATGAACTTCTAGCATCACTTTGTCACCAGCTGGAGAAGATGATGCCATCGTCCTTATCAATGCAGAAGAGAAACTGTCAGTCATCTGCCATCTTTAGGCAAACTAAAATCTCAAACACGGCATGTCTGTCTGAGACGGAACTGATTCCCATGCAAACACCAGAACATACGCTATCTTTAAATAGGTTTCACATGCTCTCTTTCAAATGTCTCGCCAACCTTCTTAATTTACACACTTCCTGGAGTTCTGTTAAGTTCCAGACGTGCATATGCTGGTGCCCAGAAAAGAGGGAACTTCAACAAGCCACAGTCCACGTCATTGTTGTTCTCAGTGGTTTATAACAGGGGATTAAAATCAAGCATGCAGCAGGCTGGCTTTTAATGCTCACACGGGCACTGTAATGTTAAGTAAACCATCAGCCTTTCCATGCCTTAAAAGAATAAGAAAGAGCCAAGGAAGAAAGAAAAACAACAAAACAACTTTCACTGTAAAAGAACGATACAGTCTGCATTCAGTTCGCTCTGCTCTATTAATAACCTTCAGGTCTTCCCGTCCTGTTCCTTTATGTAAACTAAAATATTGAGACTGTGGACAAGGTTATTCTTTGGAGTTAGTGTTTGTTTGCAGCATGACTTTCTAGATGGACGAGCTCCATGCAAAGTTGTATTAAAATACCCCAACCACCTGGTATTTTGACTCATGACATGGAGCACAAACTTCATTATTAGTCAAAGCTTAAAAAAAACCCCCAGGGACAATGCACAGCTAACTTGCACTGTCTCAAAATATGAAAAAAAAAAATGATAGGTTTTGGGGTTGCTCATTTTCACTTGCATTGCAACAATCTCCAAGACTTGCTCTCTGCTCTAACACCCCTCAAAGTATTCCACTTCTTTGGATAGACAAGATAAAAACATCTGAGAACTTCCAATAAAACACACAACTGTTGTGCAATTTCAGCGAGTTCTCCTTCTGACCATATTCTACTTGCCCTACATCTACCAAATAAGATCACACTAAAACACAGAATTATTCTGGTTGGAAGAGACCTTTCAGCTCTTAAAGTCCAACTGTTCCCCAGCACTGCCAGGGCACCACTGTCCCGCGTCCCTCAGCACCACATCTCCATGGCTTGGAAACCCCTCCAGGGATCAGGGGGACTCCACCCTGCCCTGGGCAGCCTGCGCCAGGCCTGGGCAACCCTTGACAGTGGGCAAGAAATTGTTCCTCAGCTCCAACCTCAACCTCCCCTGGCTGGGGCAACTTGAGGCCGGTTCCTCTTGTCCTGGCGCTTGTTCCTCGGGAGCAGAGCCCGACCCCCCCTGGCTCCAAGCTCCTGAATTTCAGGGAGTTGTGGAGAGCCAGAAGGTCTCCCCTGAGCCTCCTTTGCTCCAGGCTCAACACCCCCAGGTCCCTCAGCCGCTCCTCCCCAGCCTCCTGCTCTAGCCCCTTGCCCAGCTCCGTTGCCCTTCTCTGGCCGCGCTCCAGCCCCTCCAGGTCCTGCTGGGAGTGAGGGGCCCAAAGCTGAGCCCAGGATTTGAGGGGCCCAGCACAGGGGGATGCTCCCTGACTTATGGTCATTCCCTTTAGTACACGAAGTACTAAAATTATAAGGAGTCCAGGGCACAGAGTGACAAGTTTGGGCTGGTGTCAGAACAAGCTATTGACCACGAACTCCTTCACTCGCAGTAACTTCTGTAACACAAGCAGATGCCGAAACCTTTGTTTGTCTGATTTTGGCTGTTTATTTTGGGGTTTTTTTACTCCCCTTTAAAAAGGAATTCAAGGACAGTACGACCAAATATAGAGTGCACTTGGCTAGAAAGGCAAGGGAGAAAACCCAACAGGGACTCAGTTCTATTTCTCGCCATCAGAATGGCATGTGAAGGACCCAGAGCCCACCCAAGAGAAGAACAAAGGATTAGCCCTTGCAGCTCTGCAAGGTTTCTGTGCAGCTCTGCAAGGTTTCACGTAGCTATCAGGAATATATAAAAGTGGGAAGGTCAGAGGTTGAGATTTCACAGGACCTGCCCATTCTCCTCCCTCTCTACCACAAAAAGGCTCCATCCTGGTGAGGAGAGCAAAATTATGCCATAACTAACATTGGAGGTTTTCAAGGGGCAGCTTCCAGCACAAGGTGTCGCTAATCACAGATCAAGATAAAACACAGTGAGAGAGCTGGGGAAGCATCTTTAACTGCTCGCTGAAGAGCTCTCAAGTCTCTCAATATTAGCTGTCACTAATGTCAGGGTATCTCCCCAAAACAAATCCTGGGTGTGTATCAGCCACTGATCTCCGTGTATTCATAGAGAATTACCGGCAAGCAGCTCCTCCTCTGCTCCTTCCCACCAGGGCAGCAGGCAGCCAAACCAGTATGGTATGGTTGGAAATGTAAGCATGAGATTTACCTGATTCTCATCAACCTCTATCGGCTTCTTCTTAATAATCCACGTGACCGACTCAGTAAGTGGGGGAGTAGTCAAGGAGCCCGCGTAGGTCCAATAATCAGGGCACGAAGGTAACAAACAGGAGGGATCGAAGACGTCAAACTCAACAATAGCATCCTAAACCCCAGAAAAAATATCTTTAGTAGTTGCATTTTGAGGGGGGAAAAAAAAAAGAAAGGACAGAAGATTTAAAAAAAAGAAAGGACAGAAGATTTAAAAAGTCCTTAACAATGGATTAAATACTGTACGTGTTATGTATACACACACAAAATGAGTTATTGTGAATATTAATAACAAATCTACATGAAATAATCATTTCAAACCCCATAAACTTGTTCAAAATGGGCAAGCTGCCTTTGAGGCAGAAGAGGCAGCTACTGAGTAGACAAAATGTGAATATTTCTGCTCTCCCCACAAGCCATTAGGAATTCAGTGCAGAACAAACACGGAGCGCGCAGGACCAACTGGCTACATCTTTGTGGGAGCTGGAAGCAAACAGGAAAAAGAACGAACAAACGGTGGACTGAGTTCAGGTAGTTCTGCCAGATACACTTAAGTGACTGCAAACAATTGTGCTTTTTACTTTTCCCCACGTGACTGGAGGCAGCGGGGAAAGGGAAGAGGAGTAAAATTTCATTTAAATCGCATCCAGTGTTCACGTCTCCAGAACACCTCGCTCCCACAAGTGAGATAGCGGAGAGCAGGCAGGAGCTTCAGAGCCCAGGATTTCCTATGCAAACATCTGCCTCCTGGGAGGTTTCCAACACAGGAAAGGAGGAGCCTGGGGTTTTTTTTTCCTTCAATAGGCTGAGAATGAGAAATGTTATACTAAAGAGTTCTTCAAAAGCGGGGTGGGTTGGACATGAGATTCTAGATGGGAGCTTTCAGCCTTCATGTGAAAGAAGGTGGTGCAAGGACATTAGAACGGGCATTAGCTGACCTTCCTCATTCTCACAGGGTGATGCTCCTCAGGGTTGGGGGCTGAAGTCAGGGATGACACTGGCAAGGCAACAAAGGTTCCCCAACGTTTTAAATCAAGTGATGATGAGTTGCTGGGTGATCGACACCCTTTGGAAATGAGATCCCTTTCAGAGAAGCCCACAGCCAGCTTGATCAACTTAATGTTTGATACTACTTTTTTTCTCCCCTTCAAGATCTTGACTTCAGTT
Organism: Todus mexicanus; assembly: GCA_013389965.1. Taxonomy (NCBI): domain Eukaryota; kingdom Metazoa; phylum Chordata; class Aves; order Coraciiformes; family Todidae; genus Todus; species Todus mexicanus. The sequence continues at coordinate 51,619 of WEIS01024319.1, read as the reverse complement.
TCTTCCAAATTCCCATGCTGTAAAATATATTCTCATCATGGATGTCTATTCACAGATTTTTGTTGGTCTTTTGGCACTGAACTGACTTGATTGGCATTTATCTAATGGAATTTTCACTGCACTGCCCTAAATATGTTTTATTTGGATTTTTAAAAATCCTTACTGTGATAAATAACGGCACAGTGACTTCAGCTGGATGTGCTTACAAGCCAGTAAAATTCCCGATGTGTATTTTTTGTATTTTCCAGAAGAAATGGGCACCTGGAGGAGCACTGAGCTGTTTCCGAGCACTGTCAGAGACGCAGCGCTCCCTCTCCTGGCAGACATCAGAAATGAGCGGTCAGGATTCCCTCCCCCAGCAGCATTTGAAAACCAAAAGCAAATTACCTCCTCCTCAAAGATCAGACAAAACCCAGAAAGCCTTAACTGCACAAGAAATAAGCTGCCACTTCACACAGCATAGAAAGTTCATCCAGTTAAATAACACGTTAAAACTAATCCAGTGGCATCTGTTCTGGCAGAAGTGGAAGGGCAGGATCCAGTGAGGTGTTACACATGTGCATGTGCTTCTGAAGGGATCACAGAATCCCAGCACAGTGGGGTCAGAAAGGTCCTCTGGAGCTCCTCTGGTGCCACCCCTCTGCTCCAGCAGGGTCACCCCGAGCAGGGGGCCCAGCATCGCAGTGTCCAGGTGTGCTTGGAATCTCTGCACACAAGGAGACTCCACAACCTCTCTGGGCAGCCTGGGCCAGGCTCCAACACCCTCCCCCCAAACAAGTTGCTCCTCCTGCTCAGCTGGAACCTCCTGCCTTCCAGTTGGTGCCCGCTGCCCCTTGTCCTGGTGCTGGGCACCCCTGAGCAGAGTCTGGCCCCAGCCTCTTGCCCCTGCCGTTTATTCATAAACAATGATAAGATGTAAGAGATATAAGCTCAGGAGCATCATTTCTTAAACCAAGGGATTTGAAAAGCTTAATGTATACAACTCCTCCTTAAAAATTAGATTCTCACCCCTAGTATAATCAACAATTCACCCAAGCTGTCAATCAGGCCCCCTACTGACATTTAAAGAAAGCAGGCATTAGTGTTCTGCCCTTCTCCAGGCATTCTCTCTGTTGAATGCTTGCAGTAGTGGTAACTGCTGAGTGATAACTGGTGGGACGCTTAAAAAGCCTTACCTTGTGTTTAACTGCCGGCAAGGCATCGACCAGCGTCTGCAGCCCTTCGTGATGTGCTCCAAGCTGCGGAAGACAGACAGGAGTTCGAGCATCACTAAGCTGACATTCTGCATATCTACCTCAATCAGTAGTTTTTGGAAACAACAATCCAGAGGTGTTTTGTCCTGAATTGGTTTCAACAAAATGAAACGAAAACACACAAAAAAAGGCATCATTGAGACTCATTACACCAAGCGAAATTACCTTTAAAAACACTCCAATAACAGCCAGGCCATTCCCTTCCATTACAGCTTCTTCGAAAGTCGGGTACACGACAGCATTCCAGTGTACTAAATGCAACTGAAATACAAATAAATGAGACATCAACACATGGCACACGGTCACGGTAACTGCTGTAATTACCACAGAACTCAGCTCTACGTCACTCTGGCAACCTAAAGACACACAACATTGCTGATAACTGGAATTAACTTTCTAACACTAGCCAAGGTTCCAGGGTCACTTGCATGAGACAGTTCTCAGGTACAAGTTCAGCAGGACCAGGCTTCTTGAGTTACAGAATTGGGTATAACAATTAAATAATCTTCCATTTTCTCTTTAAATATATATATATATTTAAGAGTATTTCGCATGTGCTTTGTTTCTCCGCAAGTGTTTAGTAGTAAGTGGGTTTAAAGCAGTAAGATTTGGGAGGCTTGGAGGTCTCTAGAGACAGCAGCTGTGCAACATACTCCCAAGAACAGATCCTACCTCTCATGGGAACTCTCAGCTTCCTGCAGCTCAGGGGTAAAGCACGTAGATTATTTTTTTTTTAAACTGAGACCTCAGCTTGCACATTTACCTCAGTATTTGTTGTCCACCTGATCTGCACCACATTAAGCTGGGACCTGGGAGTTCATTAAGACCTCTTTGTGCTTTCAATTTGCTTTCTGTCTCCTTTAAAAGGGGGAAGGATGAGCAGAGTTGTGCCACTCCATTCCTCCAGAGCAGGAATAGCAACTCTATCTGCTGCCCGTCAGCAGCTTGTCCAGCAGCTACCCCTGGGGACATTCAGGGAGAAGAAAATATTCCCAAAATGTTCAGTAATGGAGCCAACGGTCAATTTTAAGACTCTGCTCTCCAGAAAACACAATAAGTATGAGGTTACTAATAAAACAGTAGATGAGCTCTGGCACCTACCAAGTCTGATCCTTAACAGTAGGAAGCTCTCTAGCAGGCACTATTGTCACAGAAAGCTCAAGATCCAGCCTCTAGTCCCCACAAGTATTTGCACTGCTCAGCATTTTATCTCTTACCTCTGCCGGGTAAAATTTACTGTCAACTGTGTGCTCTGAACCCCAATCGTTTATAGCTCCCCAGTGGAAGTGGAACTGCTTTAGCCTGTACTGGTTTTCCAAGGGACCTCCAACGATTACTAAAAAATACACAGGACACGACACACATATTAATGAGCATGATTTAGAATTGTCCAGACAATTAACACACACCAAGATCCTCCTTGAAATATATTGTTCCAGGAAAAAAATAAATAAATCAGGTGGAGCAACTATCTTAACTGAAACAGTTTCCTGTGGCTTGGCTACTTTTACACTCGACTTTGCTATGACTAAATTGTTTGAGAAAATACCTCTGTTTTTCCCCGTGGTCTGAAACAACTCTACGAAACTGAGGATAAGCCTAATAGCCTCCTCATTCATCTTCATTCAAGGGAATTCTTTTTCCAATTCACGTGAAGTTTGGCAGAGTCACGGTGCTGACACGGTACGTTCTCTACCCTGAGCTGGCATCTGAGAACTGCCTTACCAGAAGAAACACGTACAATGACAAAACAATGAACACATCTATTAAGTGACATCGCAGTGAAGCCTCAGTATCTACATAAAAATATTGAAATCTGCCATCACAAGACTTCAACAATCCATTTGTGCCAGAACAAAAAATATCAGTAGCTTGTGTCAGATGTTCAATTCTGCCTTTTTTTTTTTTTGCTATGTTACAGAAATCCAAGCACATTTATTCTGTTTCAACGCAGCTTTCAGACTCCACAACCTACATTAAAACATTTCCTGAGTAGTCAAAACATCTTAATATTGTGCCTACTGTAAACTGTTCGAGCTACACTCCGCTAAATATCTAAACATAGTCTGTCTATGGGCAAGATTCTGAATTTCTGGAAGCTTTAACGAACTTCTTAGCTGTGAGTAAAGCTAAACGTTCGGTCTGCTCTCCTGATTTTGGAAGGTCTCTCATCATCTTGCAAATATGTGAATGAAAAAGTCTACACCCAGTTTTCTGTGTACTGTTGGGGTTTTCTCACTTCCTCCTACTCGAGCCAGGAACACGCTGCAAAGTCTTTTTGAATTATTACATCGGCATCTGGTGGCAAAGGAGAGACCATAATTACTTCCTAACAACAAATACACAGCTGTAAAGACTCATCTGCTGATTTTTACATCACAGTTAAATGTTATAGCAAACCACTGGATGAAGGACATAATCCCAATGCTACTTTTGAAAAGAAGTTAATCACTTTAACGCTAAGGAGAAAACAATAACAGGCATTAAGAGCTTTTCTTGTCTTTTTCCCCCCCCCTGCTCCTGAAGGCCAGCCAGCAATTCTGAAATTCTAACTAAGCCTACTTGTGACAGAAGAGTAAGCCAAAACAAACTACACAAAATGACATTTAATTCATTTCATCCACTGCGTCTGAGCTCCTAGCATAGATGCAACACTGACCATCACTAAAAAAAAACATGATGGAGAAAGGTAACTTTCTGGGATGGGATGAAGATGGGGCCCACACTGCCAAGTCCTTCAGAATTCAAGTTTCTGTGCTCTAACACTATCCATTCCTGACTGTGATGATGATGCAAACGTCCAAGTCACATTAATAATCTATTTACTTGAATGATTCCCACAGGAGTAAAGTTAGGCACCAGCAAACAGATGTAGAAAATGAGATTCCTATAGTGGACACCAGAAAGTGACGGGAAACAAACAGGATCTTACTCCTCTACAAACAGTTTCGTCATTTCATTTCCTCTCAATTTACCAGTCTTGACAATTTCCCAACAAAACAGAAGTTAACGAGCTTTAACAACAACCAGAGGAAAGAATCACATCACCTTTTCCTCATAGCCCTAGCTTTGGGTCTTGATTTTCTTCCCTTGCAGCAGTCAGCATTCACACACACAGACAGGACCACGTTCTCTCCACACCTTCCCCACACCCTCTTTCTTCTTCATCCTCCCACTCTGCTCATAAGCAAACCCCTCCCGGGCAGCACTACCTTCAGCTTTTGCCCAAGTCTTGGTTTGCCTCTTCTTAGGAACTTGAGCATTTTTTGTCTATCTTGGATGCCTGTTTCATTTTGTCTTTCATCTTCTGGTTCAATTTTCTTTTGGGTATTTCATAAGCTTCTTTCTCTAGATTTTCTATCATTGTTAGAAGCTGGCAGAAAGAAAAATCGGAAATAGAAGTAAAGAAAGAAAGATGGAAGAGAGAGGCAGGCACTTGAAAACCCAGCCATTCATACAGCAACACCCCGTGATCTGTTGGTTCTTGGCCTATCATTTTGTCACTGATGGTTTAATGCCATCCGCCACCAGCTGTCATCACCTTTCATTGACTTTAATTTGTCTGAGGAAGATGATGATGCTGAAAAGAGAGGCCTCCAGAAAGAGGCAGCAAGAACATCCATACTTCAAGATTGACCTCAAGTGCTTGGTCTTAGAGAGGAAGCAGGTAAAATCTTTTAGAGTTGAATTACCAGCCTCTGAAACACCGGCACTCCTCCAACTGACACTCCTGAGGATTCCATGCTTGCCTCTATGTCACAAAATTGTCCTCAACTGTTTAAATGTTGAGTATTTCTTAACCTCCTGCAGGTAATTCCCCTCCTTGTCCCTGCAAAATCTGATGCATCAAAGTGACACTGTTATCCATTGAAGTTTTCGGGCATCACCCTCAACAGATCACAGGATATGGCTGTATAAAGTCAAAGACAGTTAAATTCAAAGCAAACCCAATCTGAAGTTAGTAAGGTAAAAATCACCGATGAGCCAACAAGTGACATCTCCATCTGAGTCCCTCCTCTAACCTACCTCACCAAGGCAGCAGGAGCTTGCACTGTACGAACAGAAGGGCTCTACTTGGTTCCTTTATTACGTATCACAGCACTCAAATGAACAAGGGCGAGAATATTCCCTAGCTGGAAACTGATATTCTATGTGAACACCTACAAACAATAAAACCAAAACAACCCTCGAACATCACACAAGCCCCTGAAAGCTCCATGTGTTCCACCACCATTACTTTTGCTGTGTTGTTTTATCAGCCTCTCCCCAAACATCAACCAAAAATCCTGGTGTTGCTGAGACAAAGCAATTGTTCATCAGCGTGCTGAAAGCTCCTTCCTAAGAGTGTTACTAAACCCCTTACAAAGATCGAGCACCTCTCATGGGAAGCAGCCGTATGAAACAGAAACGGTTCTAAGCAAACAGGTTCAAACTTGCCCAGGGTCCCTCAATTTTTCCCTCCAAGACAAGCTGAGCAATCATCGTGAATCACGAGCTTCACAATACCCCTGACCAACTGCTACCAGTTCGCCTACCTTTACGAAACACCTTCTTGACACACACCAGCAACATCCCTTGGTAAAGACGATTTTTTAAAGGAACAACAGGATGGGAGATCTGGAATTTGGTAGCAGCATCTTGATTTTAAGTCACTTGATGCTACTGAGCACTGCAAAACAATTCAGCTGCTCAGGTCAGTGCACTAATTCAGCACCAATTGCTGGAACACATAATTGGATTTCACATGCATGGGCTCCTCCTTCTCCTAAAACAACTGGCACACAGGCACCTGCTGCCTGCAGTAGCAGCTCAGCATTATTTAATTCTCCAAAAGCTTACGGAGATAAGGGTGTGTGCTTTCCAACTGAAAGGCATTTTGCTGCTGATTAGCTCAAACGCATTAAATATATCTGTAATATATAGAGATAATGAATAGAGATAAGTGCCAGATTACTTCTATAAAGTGTAATGATGGAATCTCATTTAAAATTAAGTATATATATGTATATATATATAGGGCTGAAGATTGACTTGTGCAGACAAAGCCATGATATTACAAGACCTAATCGAAAGGCGGAGTGTTAAGGCTTGTGCAAGAAGAGTAAGTTTCAACCTACAACTGAGGATTTGTGCACAACGTCTGTTGTAATAAATACATCAAGTGAGGCCTGTGAAGAACTTCGGCACTACAACTCCCAGCACTGTACATCTCCATGTAGCTACAGCTTTCTTCCCCTGTACGCTCATTTTCAATATCTGTGTTGCTATTAAACGTGAGGTTTTACAGCACGCAAATATTTCCCCTCTCTAAGCATTAATAAGGCATCAAATAGGTTCTTCCAAGTTTTGCTTACTTGATCTGTCTGTAGAGTCATCAAACTCAACCAGGAATGAATAGCCATTGTTCCAGATGTGAAGACACGTTGTTGGGTCGTAGCTGATCTTCAGAGGCTTCAGGAAGGGATCATAAACACTGTCTCTCCACTCGATATTGATCGGAGACTGCCGGGTGCCCCCAGGAACAGTAAGCGGGCTCTGCCAAAGGGGATGCACTGCAAGATGATGAAGAAATGACGAAGATCAGGCTCTAACGCACGATACAAAACTTCCAACTAAATACTTCAGAACTTTTTGGCAAGAGGAGATGCCTTGGCATATTGGCTCCAAAAGCTAAATCGAGTCAGCTGATGCACTGGGAAGTAAAATAATAATACATTCCAGCTGCGTGACTCAGAGCTAGACAAAGAAGTGTCGTGGTTTGACTTATAATTCTACTGATACCTTTTTCCGCATCTGCAAAAATGAAAGTCTGCAAAATTTCAACCTCTTTAAAGAGCTTCCATCCCTTTATTTGTCAGAAAATTATTTTCCTTTGATTGCCAACTGATTTTCAGGTGGCTTATGGTTTACAAGTCTGCCCGAGTCTCACCACACCACTTCAGATACATTAGTACTGTCCACCAAGGTCAGATTGCACCAGACACAGGGTAGCTCCCACTACAAAGCAAAATACACTCTTGAAAGTGCCTGTCTTTCGCCTACGTGTGCTTTAGGGGTTACATCACCCCTGAAGCACCCAGACCAACATCGACCAAGACGACTTTCTGCAGATGGGACCTTCATCTTGATCTCCACACCTGTAAAACTCCCAAACTACCTATTTTGGGGGCAGTTTGGCCACCTCCAACTGGCACAAGCTGGGCAGATCACAGAATCACAGAATGTTCAGGATTGGAAGGGACCTCGCAAGCTCCTCCAGTCCAATCCCCCCATTGCAGGAGCAGGATCACCCAGACCAAGTCCCACAGGAACTCGTCCAGGTGGGTTTGAAACGTCTCCAGAGAAGGAGACTCCACACCCCCCCTGGGCAGCCTGGGCCAGGCGCTGGCACCCTCACTGCAAACAAGTTCCTCCTCAGATTCCCGTGGCACCTCCTGTGTTCCAGCTCATCACCGTTACCCCTTGTCCTGTCCCTGGGGCCATCGAGCAGAGTCTGGCTCCATCCTCCCGACACTTGCCCTTTCCATATTTCTAACCATGACTAAGGTCCCCCCTCAGTCTCCTCCCAGCTCCAGAGCCCCAGCTCTCTCAGCCTTTCCCCGTCAGACACATGAATAGTTGCCACAGGACTTTCTTCTGCTTAAAACCAGAACCGAGACCCACCTTGGTGGGGAGCATTTGTTCACCCCGACACTGATAATCCACAGATAGAAGCTTTTTGTACCTTGCCCATGCACTGAACCCCAAACCGAGATGCTTGGAAGCATCACCACTAGACAGAGCTGCTCACAATCCTTTTACAAG
>WEIS01024319.1:32142-43521 GCA_013389965.1 Todus mexicanus | reverse complement strand
AAAAAAAAAGAGAAAGAAAAAGGAATTAAGCCTTTTAACAAGAGGGGTGGATAAACAACCTCCCCTCTCCATTCCTCCAGCAAGGGACAAACTTTATGGGGCTGCAGGAGGTCACGGCAGGCAGGTAAGGCAGAGGCACAGCTCTGGTGGGGCTCCTGCCATCTCCTGAAGCATCCCTGACAAAGCCAAGCTCAACTTTGGGCCCTTCCTGCTTCTTCTACACAAACCTCCAAGGCACCTGCAACCCCGGGGTGGGGCTGGAAGGGATGGGAGGAGGGAGGGATGGAGGGGCAGGGGACGCTGCCCTGGGGTGGGGGAAGAACAGCCGGGTGAGGAGAGCCAAGGGAGGGTGAAGGGGAGCTCGGGGGGTCTCCTCACTCACTCACAGGCATCTCGCAGGCGGTAGGAGCAGCAGGCGCCCAGGCTGCACCGTCGCGTCCCCCGCCGTGGGGCAGCGGCCACCCAAGCCCGGCGAAGCAGCGGCAGCAGCATCGCGCTGGAATGGCCGGGAGCCGCCGCCCAACACAACACAGCTCAGCTCAGCTCAGCTCAGCCCGTCTTAATTTAGCTTAACTTAGTTGAGTTTAGTTTAGTTTAGCTCGGCTCAGCCCAGCCCAGCCCAGCCCCTTCCGGCACGGCCCCGCCGCCGCCATGGCGCCCTCAGGGGAGCGGGCGGGGGCGAGGGGCGGCAGCTTCTCCCTCAGGGGCGGGATGAGACCGCCCTTTGCCGGCCTTTTATCCCGGGACAGCGTTAGAGGAGAATCACAGAATTACCGAGGCTGGAAAAGATCTCTGAGAGTATCGAGTCCAGCCTATGACCTAACACCACGACATCAGCTAAATCGTGCCACTAAGTGCGGCATCCAAACTTTTCTTAAACACCTCCAGGGATGGTGACTCCACCACGTCCCTGGCTTGTCCATCCCAGTGTTTTATCCCCCTTTCTGTGAGGGAGTGTTTCCAAACATTCAACCTAACCCTGCCCTGGCGCAGCTTCAGGCCGCGCCCTCACCTCCTGGCACAAGTTGCCCGGGAAGAGCCGGGCCCTGACTGCCCTTTGCCGACCTCTTGTCTCAGGACAGCATTAGAGGAGAATCACAGAATTATTGAGGTTGGAAAAGACCTTTGCCGGCCTTTTATCCCAGGACGACGTTAGAGAAGAGATGACAATTCCTTGAGGGCACTTGCTCCTGAGCTAAGGGTGGTTTCTTTGTGTAGGGAAAAAAAAAGAAATTTGGCGATCGGCCTACGGCGTGAGTTAAAGCGCTGAAGAATCTGTGCAGAAAGAGAAACCTCTTCAACTAGGTCTGTTTTCAAGTGTGCGAAGTTAAAGAAGAAGCGAACGAGAATTAGGAGAGTGTGAAGCTTGCACCCTTCGCTTTCTGCGGTCTCACAACCAGCGCACCGAGGAAGGGTCTAGTCTATTATTGACCTTTGTGATGTGCGCATCTATGGGATTGTCAGAACCATCCAAGTAAATATTGTAACATAACAAGCACAACCAGGATGCGAATTGCCCGTGAAGAGAGATCTGCCACAAACAGACCTAATCAGAGCTTGATTTACTGTGGTTTTTTAACTCCTTCCATACAGACAGCAATGCTCCATTTAATTTTATAGTATTTGGAGGCTTCTTACATTTGCACCGTGGTTTTTTTCCTACCATTCCGAAATGAAGCAGATGTATAGAGCCAGCGGACTAGAACCAAGCTTTGGAATGATTTTCTATAATTAATTGGAGCTGCGGATGCGTTAATAGCTCTGTTTGCAGTAATTGTTAAAATAGCTCATTTCACATTGAGACAAGCATCAAAAGCTTTGGGGTGGGAGTCAAGATGCAGATGAAAATACAGGTTGTGGGTATTACTGGATTGTCATAATTTATAACATGATTTCCAGGAAAATATTTTGAAGGCCACAGTTCTATGGTAAAAATCCAAAATAAATTCAGCTCGGTGAAACGATTTGCTGCCAATTTCCACTGTTGTAAATGTCATTTAAAGGGACAAAACATTTGCCAGTGTTTCGTTTCGAAATTCCCTCGGAGTACCCAGGGCAGGAGAGAGTTCTCACATATCAGTCACAAAATGAAGAGTTTGAAAATTGATTCAGGTAGTTAAGAAATTAATTTAGGTGGTTAAGCGGTAAAAATGAAACAGCTTCAGTGGATTTCAGTCTTTATGGTTTTAATCTTTAAAAAGAAAAGGAAAAAATAAAAAAACACCTGTTGAATAAAGCACTTTGATTTGTTTACACAGGGACTTTCAAACAAGTTTCACCCCACTCGGAGGTGAAACAGGGAGGACAGCATGGTGGGAACAGCCGAGAAACCACACCCGGGTGAAGGAGATGTGTTTTTTCCCTAAGCTGAGCAGGGGTGATTTCCACGGCAGCACATTCTGCATTAGAAAAATGAAACCAAAGGCCTTAGTGAAACTCAATAAAGAACCATGTTAAACTTTAAAGGCCCATGGCTCTGCTTCAGCCACTTGGCTTCAATATGACAGAGGAAATCCGAGAGAGGTGGATTTCTTTGAAGCTTTTTTAAGATGAATCAAGATTCTGGAGGATAACAGCGATGGTTGGCTGAGGCCCGTCGTGACAAGGCATTGAAAGTTCTGCTGAACTGATGTCAGATTTGGCCTGTGATGTCAGCCAGTTGATTGATAAACAGTCCAGTGCTTTTTATCAATTGGCTGTAAGTGACAGAGCACTCTAAGCTCCACGGGAAAGCAGCGGCTGATTACAAAATGCTGAGCTTTTCTCTGCTTCCAGAATGCTTGGCTGCGATAGGAGCCGGGATGAAAAGGCAGTGGCTGAGGCTAAGTCCCGATAAGGAGGAGGTAATTCCAGTTGGCAAGGTAAAGCAAACAGAGGCTTTTATCTTTCTTGTATATAAAAATATTTGCTAAAATTATGCATGTGGGCATGGTAACCCAGCACGGAGAAGGCTGAGGAGGTATCTCGCAGACAGTTTTTGTGGTTGCTGCAATTGTGCGTGCAGTCCTGGAGATGGCACACCTGCATTGGGGGTCAGTGCTGCACTCACACAGCTCTTTAGAAAGAACTTGAAGGATTCTGCTTTTCTCATAACTTCTTCTAGAAGGATAAGAAAGAAAAAAGCCATTTAGGTCTGCTCTGGCAATAATTACTAGGGTGAGGATACACTCCATGGATTTAAAATCCCTGTGAAGAGCATTTCCAGCAGCTCCTTCTCAGCTCAGTACAGGCACCCACTGTAGTAGCCCATGTCACGAGGAATTTTTACATCTCTGGCATGATTCTTACCAATGTTTCCACAATTTTTTCGCAGTGAAGGGCAAGAAAATCTACTTTAGTCCTTGTAGGGACACAAGAGGAATCCAGAAAAAGCTGGGACACTGGGAATTGAATTGTTTAACCTAAACCCTCACAGCCAGCATCTGAGTTAACTGCCAAGCAAATGCTTCGCTGCCCAGCTTGACCAGAGACTCCTTCTGTGTGTGGGAAGAGTGAGGGAGGAAATAGAAGAGATAAGTTCAGGGAAATAGTGAACTTTACATTGAAGACATTCCCTCAGAGCTCAATAGTCCAATTTTACCATTGCTATTGGTGAAATTTTTGTCACCGATCGTCCTGTTTGTACTTTCAACTGGGAGCAGCAGAATTGAATGGAATGTGCTTTTCGCTTTGGAATCATGTTGTGCGCAGGGTCTAGCAACCAGATGGAGGAACCCACAGGCCAGCTTGTTCAGAGCTACTGTCTAGTCCCTGGCAGCCAAAACCGGCCATTCCAAAGGTAGTGTTTTCCTGAATCAGTTTGGTTTGGCATTTCCTGCATGAATATCAGGGAGTAGAGAAAGACTAAGGCAATAAATAGCAGCTGCCTTTAATCAAAAAGAAGAATGTGAGTGAGAAGAGATAGATGGCGATTGTAGTTAAGTTAATCAGCAATGGTCTTGTGGTGGAAACAGCCTTGGGTGATCTCTTCCTGGAATGTGTGTTCCCATGAAGTAAGTTTCGGTTTCTCAGGGCAGGTGCCCATGGTCAAGTGTCCACAGCAAAAAATATGGCATCATACAGCCCCTTGCTATGATCTGAGGGACTACGGGCAACCAAAAAGTAATTACTTCCTCCATCACATCTGGAGTTCTCAGCTTTTCTCCAGTGTACCTTCTTACTCCACTAAGCAATTTCCAATCATTTTCACTGATGAAATGGCAATGTAACACTTAGTTGTAATATGTTCCCTTCCTGAAGTAGCAGAAGAAAAGAAGTGAGAATTCCAGAAAACATTGCAACCAGCGTATCTTGATGAGAACTGCTCTGAATTATTTGTGATGCGCTGAGGAACTGGGAAGCTCGCTGCTATGTATTACCTAAAGCCTCCAAGTATGGGAATTCGTACCTGACAGTGCACTTGGTAGCTGATCTGCCCAGTTTTATGGAATACCAGTTGCTCAGTGGCAGAAAGCATTTTGCCGTGATCTTCAAAAATGCATTTACAAGTGTAGAGCTATTAAACAAATAAAAAGTTCCCAAATCTTTCTTCCGGCTTGCAATATAAATGATGCCTTCTGCTTGTCTCCATTCTGCTTTGATTTATTCCTGTCGCAATATCAGCTGTTTTCTCATCAGCTAAGCAAATACAAAATAACGTTGTTTGATAATTTAAATAGAAGGGAATCACATCTCGGTATTCGAGAAGGGATCTGGCTGTTCTTTGTTAGTAGGCTGGATACATTTACAGAGAAAAAAGATGGGAACAAAAGCATTTCCTAGTTTTTAAAAATTACTAGTGCCCTGGCTGACATCGTCTGCACGTGGGCGAGTGGACACACGGTCTCTAGCTGGTCTCAGCTTATTTGTAGGTAAGTTAATCAGTATTTTAAGTAAGTAAATCTTTGACATCTTCCATCTCAGGAAGTGATTCACTGTAGTTTCCCTCTACACCTCATCTTGAGGGGTTTGTGGTTTGTACTTTCATTAGGCCTCATTTTCAAAATGAACATTACAGCATCTCTTAAATTCGAAGTGACTCAAAATTACACTTATAAATCCATTTTTCATTGAAACCAGTCAAAACTTTGCAGGGCAAAATTAAGAATTAATTGTTGCACAGCCTCTTTTTTCACTGTAGCTGCAAGTGACAACGACAAAACAACCCACTAAGACTGAAACAGCAGAAATAACAACAACGTTTTAATCTCACACGTGGAGAGACATCATGCAATTCAACAAGGCTTTTCTATCTCTACTTTCTCTCATTCCAGTAGCTCTTTTTTTCTTTAATCTTTCAGTCTCGTTCTCAAATTTTCCTTTTTTGCTTAGCTGACAAATAAGAAAGAAGAGCAACACTCGACTACATTTGTTGTCTTCGTGCCTCTGCCTCTCTCTTAGGCGGGTGTCCGGTGCTATTTGGATAAAATGAAACACACTTACACGCCTCGTTCCTGTTTCTATGCGTGTAGGCGGCCAGGCTGCAGAGTCGCGCTGGCACTGCCGCAGGACTCCGGATCGCTTTCAGCCGCTTGTATAAACGCACCAGGGTATTTGCCTTCGCGCTGTTCATCGTTATCGTCTCGACCGCTTGAAATCTTCCCTTCGTCAAACAGCCAGAGGAGCTTTCCAGAGTCTAGTGACCACAAAGCAGAGGAAGAAAATCTCGTGGATGTAAAAGCTTCAAGATAGCTGAGGGGTCTCCAGCCCGATTTATGAAATGTTTCAAGAGCACCCTTTCCTGGCTGGAGAGGTGGAGCTAACCCTGTAGTTAATTTTCAACTTGTCCCTGGAATAGCTTCTTCATTGGCTTGACATTTTGGTGGAGAGCTGGCTAGTTGATGATTATTTTACATGTGTTTTCCAGGTTCTTTCTCATCTGGATGCAGGAATATAGAAGAGTTAAATATATCACTCTTCTGTATGCAAGGAGAGGTTACTTATCATTTCTTCATGCTTTGACTTTGAATAGTTGGATATTTGAATACTAATAGCTAAGAAGTGCTGTCATTAGCAGCGGCAGTTCTGAGGACCCGCTGGCTCCTCAACCTGAGGAATTCACAGGAGTCTAGTAGCTCTGCAAGGCTTGCCCAGGAGAGCAGGAAGGGGAGCAGGCTCCAGGAGAGGAGTGTTCTAGCTCCGAGCACACAACACAGCACCATTGCCACCTCAAGGGGAGGAAAAAAAATCTTCTGAACTATCAGATGTTCCAGAACAGGGATAATTTTGTATAGACTAGAAGTAGAAACAGCCATAAGGAACCATCATTACTCCTCCTGCTCACACACCACTTTGACCCAGCTGAAGGGGTTTGGTTTTCTTTTTCAGTGGGGAGAACAGATTGCGATGTTCTCCTGACCTCTATGTCTTCGGGATGAAAGGATGAAGAATGTTCCTCTCTCATTATTTCCACCTGCAATTCGACTAAAACACAGGCAAACAATTAATTCTCTAAATACACTTCCTATAACATTACAGATTATAACAGGCCATATGGGAATGAAGAAGGGGAAGGGTGTCTGGGCATGTCAGGGAGCAGCAAGGGCCAGCTCCTCACCAAGGACAGGGCAGTGGGGAGCCAAGGATGACCCCAGAACAGGCAATGCCCTCCCCAAGGTGCCAGCCCAGAGAGGCTGAGCACAACAAGCAGAGCTGCCTGCTGGTGAAAGGGTCCACTGAGAATCCCAACCACCACCAGTGACAAATCAGGTCCAAAGTCCAACCAGAGAGCCCAGGCAGGAGCAAAAGGAGACAGGGCCAAAGACAAGCAACAACAAGGGTCCAAAGTCCTTCCTAGAGACAGAGGCAAAGACAAACCTGAGGACAAGGGCCCTAACAGCAGAGCTCAGGGGCCCGGGGCTGAGCTCCAGTGGGCTCCTGGCCCATGGGCAGGGCTAGGAGTGAGGCTCAGCAGGGCTATTGAAACTTGTTAGTGCCCTCGGGGTCACAAACGATTGCGGGGGCTTTAATAATCCTCATGTAAGTATTTATAAAATCCATGCGATTATTCTCCTCCATTAAGTACACAGGAGGGCATATGTTGAAAACTACCAAAGCTAACAATGACAGAGCAAGCAGAAATTATAAGGCTATTAACATTCTGCCATTAAAACATTGCTGTTAAAAGGCACACCTTTCTTAATCCATAAAATTCCCCGTGAAATATTTTTCTCAACTCCTGGCTTTGGGTTTTTGGGGGGCTTTATTTGTTTCTTCCTTTACTTAACAAATGAAGTTTTTTTTGATTTAGAAACCTACTTAGTGATATTTTCATGACCCATATGTATGTCTGTCATCTCTTATCACACAGGGTGTAAGCGCAAGGCTCAGGCTCAGGGAATCCTCTTTAGTATCCTCAGGTGGCCAGCTTATCTCTGCTATTTACTATTCCAAAACCTACTATTTAGGAGAGTCTTTCCTAACGCTTGTAATTTCTTACCTCAGCCGCCTGCTTCGGAGTATCTAAGAGCAAACCCTTGTCAGCTGGGAGTTCTGCCCAGGAACTGCAAAATCAAACTTGGGTTGTTGTTTGTAATTGTGGGTAATTACGGATGTGGAGTGTGGCTGTGTATGATGGAAATGTGCTTATTTGGTCTTCACAGAAACTATAGAAGGAAAAATATAAGTAATTTCTTGCCGCTATGACCCATCTTACTTTTGCTGTAAGTGCCTCTGGACTGAACACGGAGGGTAAATATGGTTTTGGGTTTTTTTTCTGATGCTTGTAGAGTGTTGCCAGTAGTTACATTCTGGTTAATTTCAAATGAATGCTGTTATTTGCAGAGAGAAAATGACCTCCTCAATCTAGTGTTTCAAGAAATCTTCTGGCATCATGCTTGCAGAAGTGCTCCTGTCCCGATATTGTCTCAGCTGTAACAGTGGCAAATCAAACCATCAACTCAGAGGAAACACAGTCTTACAGTTTTACTAGAATAAAAAGATACAAGGAAAGTGATTTCATATTTAACACTTTCTTCACTTAGTGATTGTTGTATAATGAGGTGATCCATCAAGGAGTGGGATGGCATTGCTGCAGAGTCCATGTGAAACCTCTATGGAGTAGCTAAAAAATATCACCTGGGGCAGCACTCGGGTCTTTCCTGCGTGGATTTGAACACTCATTTCTCCATGAATTGGCTCACACTTACCATCTTAGCTGTACTACAGCCTAAAGCATCTTGTCTCTGATGTCGAGATTTTGCTAGGACACTTAGTAATGCGACAGAGCTAACCACCTCTGCTCCCTCCGGTTTTTTATGTTCTCTCTTGTGCTGGGGTCCCCAAGCAGGACAGAGTATTCCAGATGTGTCCTCACCAGTGCTGAGGAGTGGGGAAGAGTCACTTGATGTGCTGGCCATGTTCTTTCTAAGATAGCCATTAATCTTCACCACTGCCTGGGTGCCTTGCTGATACCTGTTCAGCCAGTCCTCCAGGATCTTCAGTGCTTTTCTCCAGAGCTTTCCACTCTAGCAGTCAGTTCGCAGGTTGTACCGAAGCGTGACGTTACACCAGCCCAAGTGCAGGACTTGGCATTGGCCTTTGTTGCAATCCATGAGGTTCCAGCTCATCTGGCTTCTCAGGACTGCTCTGAGTGGCAGCCCTGCCTGCCGTCCTGCGTATGGCAAACGTGGGGTAACATGGAGACGTGCTGAGGGGACATTCTGTTTCTGTGGCCTCTGATGAAGGTTTACACTTCAGTTTATTTTACCTCTCACACCTGAAAAAAAGGGGGTTACATTGCAAATAATTCTGGACGTGTGTCTAAACAGATGCAGGTCCAGAATTAGGAGATGGTCAAATTCAGCTTAAAATAATAGTATTAAGGAATCATTGATGCTGTGCAACATCTTGTGTCTGGATTTCTGAAAAAAAAATAATATATCAAGGTTGGGATTACAGACTGACTGAAGAAGCTGTTCTCGGGCAACTCTCAGTCAGGATAAAAAGCTCCAAAATCACAAGTGTCCCTTCAGGCTTTTGATAATCCCAGTGAAAAAAAGAGACTGGTGATGATAATGGTACCTGACTGAGTAAACATGGTCTGCAGCAAACCCGAACAAAGCCGGGCAAGCTGGCAAATACCAGGCGAAGATAGCAGCTGTGTGCCGGAGGTAAAAGGGCAGCAGAAACAGCTGTGAGCGTGATCCTAGGAAGATGAGAGTCAGGCAAAGCGCAAATGCAGAGCTCGTGAGAGCAGCGGGTTTCTGAGAAGGGGAACAGCCTCCTATCGTTATTTTTTTTTCAGTGATGTATACAAGGTGATGGAACAGTGTGTAAATAAATGAGAACATCGAGCTCATGCCTGACCCTTCTCACCTTATTTCTCCAACTGACAAAAATGACCTTACAAGACCAGGAACTTTGACCAGCTAGGTGACCAAACGTGTAATGATGTTTTTGTCTCTGCTGTGGGAATTCAAGGTCCTTTCTTCCATCCTGACTCATGAAAATTAGGACTGTCTTCATTGCCTGAAATGGAGTTGACTCAGCCTAAACCAGAAACAAGACCAGAGTTAGAACTGAGCATGTCTGTGTTTTTGCCCTAAGTCACAGAACTAGCTGAAGTAGATTCAGGAGCTTAACCCACTCCATCCTGACCTGTTTTCTGTAATAAAATCAAAGAATATTTCAGAGAGAATTGAAAATGGACGTGCCGTCTGAAAAGTTATGAGGAAATATGTGCTCGGAGGAGGAAAACTGGCAACAGATTTCAACAGCAGAGAGGATTTCTATTGATAAACGGAGAAATGCTCCAGGAGATTTATAAATAGCATCATTATTACCTTTATTTAAGAAATGTTTATTATATAACTTTGAATTAAGCATCACTATCTCAGAAGATCATGTGTGCTGTGTTCACAGGGATGTGTTTGTGTTCCTCCTCGCTTATCAGAGTTAGTGTATAGAAAATAAAGTACCTCAAACAGAAACTGAATGAACAGGGATGCTTCAAGTACTCGGTTTTTAACAGCGTAAAATGTGATCAAGGATTTTATCCACAGGAATGAAAATCATCCCTACAGAGCTTTTCTGGCAAATACTCTGGAGTTACTTCTGTGCCCCGATCACATCTTCTGTGTTCTTCGTGCCTTTGTTTCTCTCCTCTCATGCTCAGCAGCGGGTATAATTATGAATGCCCGTCACTTGTTTCAACAAATGCTTTGTTTGGCAACCTTTGTTTTCCTGCTGCTGATGCAGCTGCAAAATTGTGTGCACAGTGTGTTAATTTTTTACCTTTGATGCTATGGGTAAGTTTTTTCCCTAACGACAAAAAAAAAGGAAACCGATGAATGAGATACCGATCTCTCTTGATCCACACAAAACATGTGAAAGCAGCAACTTCCTTAGGAAACAATAGTAAATGAATGCTGATACAAGGGGAAAAATAAGCTAGATATTTCCTGGAACCAAATGATTCTTCATAACATGGCAGAGAAAAATCAGCACGTAACTAAAATGAGAGAAGAGAGAGAGAAAAAGACTGAAAAACGAGGGTGAAAAAGGTGAGGAAATGAAACAGCAAAGGAATGCCTTGTTATTTGAGTTGGGGCAACAGACTAATAGAGCAACAGGAGGCATTTTCTTCCATAAAATTAAAAAAAGGAAAAAAGAAATTGCCGTATCAGCAGCCTGAAGTTCTTAGGAAGGAAAATAAGAATGGATTTGATGTAGGCACTTGAGCAAGTTACCACGATTTAAAACAGAGCATAGCTTACAGTACATCAACGTCTTGCTCATGGGCAGTCTCTTGCCTTGTGATAAACCCTAGAATCCCAGCTCGGTGGGGGGTTGGAGCCTTCTCTTCTCCAGGCTGAACCCCCTAAGCTCTCCCAGCAGAGGGGTTCGCTCCACTCTCGCTGTGGAGCCCTCAGGGTGAGGGAAGGGAACTGGGTATCCTGGGGTGTATTAGAAGGGCTGTGGGTAGCAGGTCGAGAGAGGTTCTCCTCCCCCTCTACTACTAGGTTAAGACTAGATATTAGGAAAAAAAATTGTTCCCAGCAAGAGCAGTCAGCTCCTGGAACAGGCTGCCCAGGGAGGGGGGTTGAATCCCCATCCCTGGGGGTGTTTGAAGGGGGAAGATGGTTTAGCGGTGAACTTTGCAGAGCAGGCTTGACGGCTGGACTCGCTGATCCCCAAGGCTCTTTCCCAACCTCAAAGGTCCTACGAGCTCCCTTCCAATCCCTAGCGATCCCGTGCCGGACTACACTTCCCAGCGTGCACCGCGCGCCGCGCGGGTACTACAGCTCCCGGCTCCCTCGGCGCGCTCGGGGGAGGGAGGGGAGGGGGCCGCCGCCGCCTCGTTGCATTGCGGTCTTTGTAGTCTCCTCCGCGGCGCCGAAGGGCGGCGGCGGCGGCGGGGGCTCGGTTCGGCGCATGCGCGGCGCGGCGGGCGGAGGGGGA
>WEIS01024319.1:1825-19026 GCA_013389965.1 Todus mexicanus | reverse complement strand
GTGTGTCTGCGTGGTTGTGGGAAGCCTTAAAGAAGTCTTCCTTCGCTCTGTCTGGTGAAGGAATTCCAACCTGGGCCCACCTCAGGTGATGCTCTGACCTTGAGGCTCTTGAGGACTCTACCTCTTGATTTTACCAACCGACCCTTGTTCTTCTTGTTACTGATCTTCAGAACACTTCCCCTTAGATGAAAGGCTGTTAGAACCTCCAGGACTGAATATATAGGTATTTATTCTGGGAAGCTTGCAGGATTTTGTTCATCTATACTGGAGAAAAAGTAAACCACTGTTACACCGAGTAGTGGGTGTTAATTCTGTCTTTGTACAGAACTTGGTTAGTCCTTTTTACGGTTTTATATAAACGTGAGGGTTCAGAAGCTTGTGGGATCTGTCAAAGCAGAGCAGCTAATGAGGCAACTCTGCTCCCTCATGGTAAGTTCACAATAAAAAAAATCCAAGGTAACATTTGTGTTACATCCTCAATACATTTGAGCCAGTCTTAGATTTGGATAAATGTTTTTTGAGAAGCACCAACCGGTTGTCATATATTTGCAAAAGCCCAACTAAGTCTAAAATACTGCATACAATAAGTTAATTAAATGCCTTTTTTATTTTGTTTTGGTTTTTTTGTTGTATCCATCGAATGGATTTTTCATTTGAGCCTTTTCCCTTTGTACTATAAACTATGGCAATGCTTATTTTTCTTTGCAGCTGTGTTGGAGAATCATGAACTGACAGACGATGATGTAAAACCTGCTCTGAAACGTCAGCGCATAGAAATCAACTGCCAGGATCCCTCTATTAAGGTTACGATAATGCCTTTTTCTGGGTTTATTTGTGATACCAATTAAGCTTTCCTAGGGGAAGATATTAAAAGAAGAGAATGCAAAATAAACTGTATATATATAATACTAAAAGATAAACGAGCATGTATTTGTATTACAATTTGTAGATTCTTCCAGCATGTTTAAAATGATTATTTTTAAGCTAAGAGTTAAACCATATTTAGTTCAGGCTTTTCTGTACTTGCAGAACTTCCCCTGCTGTTCTCACTAGTGTGCTTTAGCGTTTGGGGGTTATTTTTTGATTTGGAATATAAGTATCTGAGTAGTATTTTACTGCCACACACGTGAACTAGTATATAATTCTGTATTTTTGAAAAGGTCATGGGAACTGAAGCTCCGTCTGAAGCAGTTGCTTGGGGTGTGTAAATTGTAACGGAGGCCACAAGATGGCACAGTTGCTGTTTGCAAAGGGGCTTGTGTGTAACCTTACCCTTTAATAGCCTGTCTTCCCCAGAGAAAACAAGCAGAACTTGCTTTCTTTCGAATAAAATTGCTTAGGAAAACAGGTTTTATTTATTTGCTTTTTTCTCGATTTGCAGTTCAGGAGAAAAACTTAAGCGAGCGGCATTAATTGTCTCTGAGGTTATTTGTGTTGATCTAATTTCCACTGTCATCATCTGAATTTATTTGTTTGGGCAGGAAAGAATCTTACTTAACTTGACCCAGGAGGATGCATTTGTAGATTTATAATCCTTTTGTTTTTACATGTATCAAGTGCGAGGCTTTGGCCTGTCATTTGAAATGATTTTGTGGTGTATGAAATCATACTAACCAAGTGCTTAGGTGAAAATGTGTTTGGCTCGGATGCTTTTGGCTTCTAAAGAAAGATCTGGAAGAATCTGAGAATGCTCAAATGCTCCTGGATGTCATCGGTTTTGTACGTGGCTGAATTCTGTCACTAAGCACGCTGCTCGTTCCTGAAGAATTGTTTCCCAGTCGCATTTATCTCAAGCTTCCTTCAGTGTACGTTGCCGAAGATAAATACGTAAAGTCTTTAAAATGGGTTTCTTTTGCCTTCTCTCTTTTCTAGTCGTTCCTGTATTCCATTAATCAGACAATATGCCTGCGGCTGGATAGCATCGAGGCGAAGCTGCTGGCTCTAGAGGCTACCTGTAAATCACTGGAAGAGAAGTTGGACCTCGTTATGAACAAACACCACAGCCCCATCCAAGTCCCCATGGTGGCAGGTTCTCCTCTTGGCGCTACGCAGACGTGCAATAAAGTCCGATGGTAAGAAGCGAGCGGATTGCTCAGCAGAGCCCTTTTTCGAAGAGCACAAATGCATTTTTCCTTGGCATCGAGCTCCTCAGCTTTCTGTAGAGCTGTCAGGAGCTCGATGCGCTGTTTATGAACGGACAATTAATTTATCTTGAAGGTAATTTTTGTACCAGTTTCGTGATGTTGCGTCCAATGAGACACTGCTCTGTGGACAGTTTGCAACTATTTCCACATTTCATTTTGACTGAAACCAGACTGATTCATCCAGCGGCTGGAAAAGTCTTGTCAGCTCTTTGAGACAGGTTTTTTAGACTCGCTTTCCTTTTGACTTACGTGGCTGTTTGGAGTTAATGAGTTCGTCGTCATTTTAATTGCTTGTCATTTTTCTTTTATTCACCAGGAATACAATGGCCTTTGCTTTATGTGCTTGTTTTCTAAAGACCCTTGCTAGAATCATAATACCTGGACTTGTTTTAGGGTTAGGAGTTGGAGATGAAAAATCTGTTAAATTATCTAATGCATTCTGAGGAAGGAGCGGGTTTAACCCGCCGTAACTTTCCTTTTTAGACGTCCAAATCCAATGTTTGGGCCCTAGCTTGGAATTCCTTTCCTGGTCTTTGTACTTGTGCTGGTGATGAAGATCCTGGCCACTGAACACCCTCCTTTTCCCTTTCTCCATTTAATTTTTCTTTAAAATACTGCATTTAGCTAAGCTTTTGAAGGCTACAGTGTAGATTTTGAAGTCGTACGTTGAAAAGGCCAATTATGGCTAAGTTTTATAGCAAAAGAAATAAAATATGTGGAATAACTCTTTGTATCATAAAGGAACTAGAATATTACGCTTGTGTTTTCTCCAGATACTCTTTATCAGTAACTGTTTCTCAAGGGCCCTTCTTTAATTCTGTTTTGGGTGGGTTTTTTGTGTCATTCTGTTAGAGACCTTCAAGTTGTTGTGCTTAAGCTGATCTTCTTACTGTGGTTTGTGCACAAAAGACTTCAAAAACATTTTCAGAAATACATGGCCCCTGTGGGAATCTGTTAGTTCCTGTCCAGTCAATGCTTTCCTCTGTAAATTGTTCTATTTTGAGTTTCTTTTGGGGATTTGTCAGACCTGAGGTTGGTTGGTTTGGTGGTTTTTTGTTTTTTTTTTTTAATCTCTGTAACCATCGGACATCTGCCCTGCGCGGTAACGGTGAGCTTGGTGTTCAATCTTTTGTTTTAGGTGGACAAATTCATGATGACGGCTTCATAGACAGCCTGAAGAGAATTTACATAGAAATCTTGAAGACTGTAAGATTCTCTGCCCCACATATTTGTTAGTGTTAGTCTGAAGCTGCTCATTATCGAATGCATCTTGCCAATAAAGCACTGAGGGCTTTTTGTTCCATTAGCAGCCTGTGCCCTATTCGACTCAAAAGAAAACAGTTAGGGGTGGATGTGTTTAACTTGGCATCAGGAACGCTTCCATTTCACGGTGATAGAATGTTCCACTGCATTCCCTGTCTCTCATTCAAAAAAACCCTTTATCACTTGTTGATTATTCCCAGTTCACACCTGCATGGCCTATTCTGTCGGATCACCTCCCTCTGTCGTTCCCTCTTCCCCTTAGGTTGCAGGTGGCAGTGGAGAGGTGCCAGCAAGAGTGAGTATTTTGGACAGGGCTTTTCAGATTCTGCATCTGAATGAGATTCTTCAACCTCCTTCTCCTCCTTCTGCTGCTACAATAATTCTGGGTTTGCTGCTCGAACCAAACCCTTGTAGTTAGCACAACACGTGTCAGCCAGATGGTGCTGCTCTGCCAGGAAAGCAGCTCCTCATTCTGTTTTCGATAATTACCTTAGGGTTTGTTATCTTTTTCCTTCTACAGTGAATTTTGGTTACAGTTTTTCTGGTAATTTGGTTGCTTGCATTAATTTGGTGCAGATTTAGCATCAATTTTGTTTTGCAGCAGAGCACGCAGTGAAGAGCGTGAACTGCGCATTATAAACACGCAGTTTGATCGCTTCATGCGCTTTGTCCTTTTAAAACTAATTCCTAAGGCGTGTCAGTTTGACACATGCTTAGGTCATCCTGTGATGAAAACAAGGACAACCTGGATAGAGGAGCTTTCTTCTGTGTTGGCATTCTGGAGAGAGCCCCCCTGCAGGGCTGGGCCCAGCTCTGGAGGCCTCAGCCCAGCAGAGACAGGGACCTGGTGGAGCGGGGCCAGAGGAGGCCCCAGCAATGCTGGGAGGGCTGGAACCCCTCTGCTGGGAGGCCAGGCTGGGAGAGCTGGGGGGGTTCAGCCTGGAGAAGAGAAGGCTCCGCGCAGACCTTCTGGGGGCCTTGCAGGGCTTCAAGGGGCCTGGCAGAAAGATGGGGACAGACTTTGGAGCAGGGCCTGTGGGGACAGGACAAGGGGGTTGGATTGGAACTGCCAGAGGGAGATTGAGAGTGGAGAGAAGGGAGAAGTTGTTGGTGCTGAGGGTGGGGAGAGCCTGGCCCAGGTTGCCCCGAGAGGTGGTGGCTGCCCCATCCCTGTCCCCATTGCAGGGGAGGTTGTTGGGGGCTCTGAGCAACCTGCTCTAGTTGCAGCTGGCCCTGCTCTCTGCAGGGGGGTTGCACTCGATAACATTGAGATGTCCAGTGTTCACTAGTCTGTGATTCTGTGATTAGACAGGCAGGACTCTCACTTTGTCACAGTTGTCAGATTTACATTCAATAGTAAATTGTTTTTTCTAGTCAACTTAACACATTAATTTATTGGGATAACTCAAACCTTTTTGGTGCCACACTGTGTTTCCAAGATGGTAAACATTCTTATTAGGGAAATGAAGCAGAAGTTTTTGAGGAGACTTTCAATAAATCAGGAACCACCCCACGTTATTAACTCCCAGGACAGAAATGCAGCTCAATTTCAAGTCTCCTTCTACTTTCTGTCTCGTTATTAAGCACACAAGGATTGATATGTATGGAAATCTATCAACATCCTTCGCTGGATAGATGTGAGTGCTGAAGGCTTGCTGATGCTTTTTAGAAAACTGTGAGACTTTGGATTCAGGAATTAACAGCACTGTCTATTGCCTTAATTTGCTTAAGTACGTCTTCCTGAAAGCTGGATTCTGTTCTCAGGTCTTTTGTTCGTATTGTTTACTCTGCTCTGCTGTTACAGCACTTCATTATGTGCTAGCTAATTGTGGTGGCAGATAAGGAAGAAAATGAAGGGTGCGTGATGCTGTGCAAGGAATAATTTGTACGAGGAGTTGAGATATGGAGAAACAATATGGTAACTTTTAGATCTCTAGGTACGAAGTGCAAGCTACAGGAAAAATTAACAGGAGCAAACTTCCTTTGCAAGGAATTCTGCATTTGTCAGGTGTAAACTGTTCAGGGGGAAACAGCGGTAGTCCATAAATAATACAGAAATACTTGCAGTATTTTTAGTTCAATAAATCATCGCATGAGAAGCCGAACTACGCAAGTGTAGTTTCATATAGGGTTTGGTCCTACGTCTTCCACCTTTCCACTGGACAAGCCTCTTGTGTCCGGTACGGTCTGTGACTCTCCTTGCTGTGGGAGCTGGAAATCTTCTGTGCTCTTCTCATGATAGCAGCGCATGTGACTGCTGGAAATAAAACAGAGTCTTCGAAAGGATTTTTTCAATGTTTAGTGGCTGCTGCTTGAAAAGACGTAGTTGTCAGGATTACCTCCAAAAACATTGCGTTAATAGAGCTTTTAAAATGTCTTTCTTGGAAGAAGGGCTGTCAGAAGGTTTCAGAACCAGTTCAATGGATGGCAAAAATCCTTAGATTGCTCAAAGTCATGTTGAACTATATAAAACTTGAGAAGAGCCCAAGAACAGTAACAAAATAATGTAATAAATGAGTAATGGGAGTACGTGTATTGCCCTGGTGTTCTGAGCTTGGTCCGGCTCTGGGCAGCATTAGTTCAGCCCTGCTTTTCCATCCAGGAAGAGATTGTCTCTCTTCCTCTGTCTGCAGCGTTTCCTGGCAGCGTGGCTCTTAAAAACCTTTAATTTCTTTTCTTTATGAGGTACCATGCTGGTCAAAAATTCCAGTAGCTGCTGAAAGCTTCTTGGAGAGGAGAACTGGTGCGATGCCCGATGACCTGTCAGTATGGCAGCCTCAAATGGTAGCTTGGAAATTTAGCATGTGCCCAGGTCTTGAGAATTGTAAATTGATGAACATGCAGCGCGACAGCGTGACTGAAATCTTACATCCGTGTTTGGAAGGGAATATTTCACCTGAAAGACTTCAGACCAGGAACAGTGTTACTTCTGTCAACATCTTTCCATTCTTCACCCTCCTGAGTGGGCGAGCCCAAGTTTAAATGGTTAGGGTTGATCGCTTCTGATAACAGAGGAATTCATTTTGGTTTCAGAGTATTTTCATGGGTATTTTCTACAATTTTCTACATCGTACAGTCCTGCTCTTTTAGTTTGGAAGTTTGTGTTGGGTAAATAGTTGTAATTAAGAGCAGTTTTTTTAATGTATTGATTTTTGGAGAGGATTGAGATTCGAAATTGGGATTTTCTTCATATTAATCCAAGTGTTTTTGATGAATTCTGGAAATTCCTAGGTAAATTGAGGCTTGGGTTTGTTCAGGTGTTTTCCTGGAGCCTTTGTGATGGCGAAGTTGAGATACAGACTACACACGTGTAGTTCTTTACCATAGGCATTTGTTGCTAACTGATCAAAGAGGTTGATTGCGAAGAGTAGAGGTAGAATTGCATCTTTTAGTCTTTGATGGGAACTGGAGAGTTAAATGGAATCGCAGAGTTGAATGTGCTCAGTTCCTGTGCAAAGATCTTCTATGGAATCCTTGAAGTCAACTTCTTAGTGGGCTGGACGTTGGCTTATTAAAGTGGAGGTGCTGCCGATAGTCCTGGCTGCAGTTTATCGTGGTGCTGGTGGGTTCCGTCAGCTGGTTTGAGCAAACATCATGTGTCTCAGTTTGTCTTGAGAGAGAAAACAACTTTTTAAAACAAAACAGAGAAAGCTCGGTGCAGTTGTGCACCAGATGGGATGGACAAACTTGCCTTCTTTTAGTAGGTGTAGATCATTAATATGTTTGTTTTGCCATGAAGCACAATCAGGGGGTGTCATGTGTTTCGAAGACCGGGATTTGCTCATCTGCTGTGTCTGCAGAGTGCCAGTTGGCAAGCCTTTTGGCTTCACATTTCCCACGTTCCAGATTGTGCGATTGTTTTGTTGTTTACAAGTGTTTTTTTGTAGTCAAATAAAGCAAAATTGAAAACTGAGCTGATTTCAAGTGGAGTTGTAAAGCAGGGTGATGTGGGGTGGAAAGAATTGGAGGATGACTGCTCTTCTAGATTTAGTGGAACTATTGTTGTTCCTGCATAAAGGCTTTAGGAAAACCAAACGATCATGAAGAAATATAATCAAAGTATTAGTATGAGAACCAATATAGTAGAATTCTGTTTATACGTACATACATAATTTCTGTGAGTTATAAACCCCTCGACCAACATAATTTTATTTTATCTGGTATTGAATAGCTTCTCCATTTTTGTTGCATTTTTATCCTAACGATTTTCATAGATTATAATAAACTACCCTACTGTGGTAATCCAGACTTTTAAAAACAATAGTAATTCTTGTTCTTATCACTAAATAGTGACTGCTGAGTCTCTGAGGGATGGAGTTAACCTCTTTCCCACATTTGCTGCAGTCGATACTGTAACTCATTAGGTGATGTAAACCACCACTATCATGTTTAATTGATGGCTATTTTTTCTTTTTATTTTTTTAATTCAGTGCTAAATTAACAGTATAAACCTTCAGGATTGTTACTGTCTTGAACTGAAGTTAAGACTTAACTGTCCTTTCCTGGCCATATACCCTCATCAGGGTTGAAGACCCTGAATTTGCAGGAAAAAAATGAATATATAAAGCAGCCAGTTTGAAACAAAGCCTGTATTGAGGACTATAATATCCTGCAAGATGAATGGTAGATGGTTTATTTTCAAGTTGCAGGTACATTGCTCTGCCTGCTGTGAGCCTGAGATCATGCACTGAACTCTAGACATGAAAAAATATTTCCCTGGAAGCAGTTTCGGTCCTCGAGACGAGTCAGCAGGCGGCTCAACGAAAGGTCTAAACTTAAGCCGTGTTTTGAGGGGTGTGTTATAGATAATGTCTTGAAAATACAGTCAACGATTTGGGGTGTTAATCAGAATGTAATATAAAGGTTTTATTTGGAAAAGCTTTGGAGTTCTTCAGGTTCTCAGAAAGCCTTTTCACTTTCTATCAGCAAGCCAGGTTTATTTATCCTCTTAAGTATATTTTATGTTGGAGCCTTTTTCTGGGGCCTCATCCAGCAGCGTCTTTAGCGCAAACCTTCCAGTCTGGGAGTGGCTGACAAAGCCACAGATCAACTTTTGTCACTGTTTTGGACTGGCCCCCATGGTATCAATAAATTAACCACCCTTCCTCATCCCTTTCTGTCATCGGTCGGCGGTACCATGCACAAACATTTATTTTAAATTACCAGTTCAAGTGTCACGTCTGTAGCTTCGGTCTGTGAGAGTTGTGTTTAAAATTAATGGGGTTGTTTCACGAAGAATTGGGGGTGATTGTGAATAGCTCTTTCATGCCGGTCCAGTCTGTTTATGTCTGGGCGTGGAAGGGGTTGAAGGAAAATGGCGCAGTTGGCGGTGATCTGTTTTCTCCGTGTTCATCTCAGCTACACGCACAGTTGGGGAGCAAAGTCAGTGTTAACAACATGTCAAGATCTGAATTAAGACTTCAGGACTTTAGAGGATTTTTACCCCTTTTTCAGTCAATCTACAAATATTGTTGAGAACCTTGTGTTTTTGAAAGAGCACAAAGATAAGCAAGATTTTGATATTCTGATGAAAAATTTCTGGAAAAGTGGAAGTTTGACTAAGGGAGGCAGAATTGGGACTGCTGTTGATAATCACATCAATCAGCGCTGTTATTTTTCATGCCGTTTGGGGCCTCTCTTCAGTTCTATCTCTCATAGTTCGGGGTTTTTTTAAATCCTTACTACAAGGCAGGTGATAATAGTTGGGGTTTTTTACCACATGAGTTGGTGTGTAAACGCCCACACTCACTGACTCATTTTCAGATGGAATATGTGAAGTATATTATGTAAGGATTTCTTAAATGAAGGACGTTACCTACTATCCCCTCACGGTGCCAACAAGCAATGAGCACTGCTTTAGTCTGGGACAGTTGTTGTGGCTTGAAATATATAAATGGATGGGTGAAAAATCCAAATAAGTTCTTGAGGTGTAGTAGACATGTTTATCTGAAAGTTCAGGTTCTATCTTGCGTTCCAAAATTCAGTTTATGAAACTGAACTAATCAAACGAAGGAATTCTTCGATGAGATGTCAGCCCCTCTTTCGTTATCCAGGGCTGCGCAGTGTTAGGTTCTTTGGCTGCAGCGTGGGGAAAAAACCAAACCCTTGATATCTTTGATTCCTTGAAAAAATGGCAACACTTTGCAAAGGCTCCTAATTTGTCACAAGACCTTGGTCAGCCTCAACGTCTTGTTGATGGATTCTGGTCCTGCATAGCAATGAGAACACCAATTTACACCAATCTTTGTGCTTTACCTGTGTGGAAACAGGCGTGTCACGTAGAAGTACCTGCTACAAATTAAGTGGACTTCTGTGATTCAGTATATTTAGGATCAATACAACTTTAGATTGAAAAGAGCTAAAGAACTCTAATGACTGTGAGTTTTATCATCATTTACTGTATCCTGCAAGATCTTCAGCAGCGGTGCTGCAAATAATGATAATTTTTGGACATTGACGCTGGAGACTTTGGTATTTTGACATGAAGCTCACCCCATTCGTTGTCTGTCTGGAGCCTTTGTTGCAAACCATCAGCAAATGAAAATTCTTGCTCCAAACCACCACGTTGTGAAGGTTTTACATTTACTCCCTTCACAGTTGGGAGTTAAAATTCACCCAGCACTAAGGAGAAAGGGCAGCTTGGATTTAAGCAACTTGAACAGCAGAGTTCTCATTGGAATTTCACATTCCATTATTGTTGTACTAAGATACCAGGGAGCCAAGTGTTTAGTAATTTCTTGTTGGGATTTGATAAATTCAGGAATAATATATAACTTCCAGATAGCATTAAGGTTGGGAGTGCGAAGTCAGTTATGGAATTCAAATAACAATTTAATACCAACGCTTCATCGGTGTTTTGGAGAGCTCAATAATTCACGCTTGTCTGGGGTGGAACTTCATCTATAAAACTTTTCAAACTGACCAAGATTTGAACTGTGCTGATTCATTCTTCCAGGTCCAATTTTTCTGAAGTTAATGGTGAGCAGAGTGCTGCTGTTCATATCCGTGTGTTCCAATGCAAAGCAAAATAAAGATACAGAAAGCAAAACAAAGCTCCGTGACCAGCACAGAAGCTTGCCAGTAAGCTATTGTACCTAAATTTAATTTAAAACTGCCTTTTTCGTTGCCCCGAGTTGGACGCCAAAAAGAACTATGGTGGGTTAACCTTGGCTAAGTGCTGGGTACCCACCAAGTTGCTCTATCGCTCTCCCCCCCCACCACTACACGCATCTCCCTCAACACAGCAAAGGGGAAGAGAATAAGATGGAATCAACTCGCAGGTAATGATAAAGGCAGTTTAATAGGAAAATTGGAAAGCAGGGCTGTGCATGCAAAGCAAAGCAAAGTGATATATATATATATTTTAATCACTACTTCCCATAGCAGGTGATGTTCAGCATCTCCCAGGAAGCAGGGCTCCGATACACATAATGGTTGCTTGGGGGACAAATGTCTTCTGCCACGGATGCCCCCCTCCCCTCCTCCAGCTTTTATTCCTGAGCTGACGTCAGATGCTCTGGAATAGCTCTTGGGACAGTTTGGGTCAGCTGTCCTGACTGTGTCCCCTCGCAGGATCTTGTCCACCCCATCCCCCTGGTGCTGTGGCAGCCCTGCTCAGCAGCAGCCCCAACACTGGTGCCTTAGGAAGTTCTGGGGACACTAACTCCTGCCCAGCCAAACCCAATACAAAGGTAAAGAAATAGAATTGAAATGAGATGGCCCAGCACCCTGTCAAGGGTGAAAGCTGGTTCAGGACAAATGCCTTTGTTTGGTACTGCTTTCCCTTTGGCTAAGAAAGCAGGTGAAAAGAATTATTGCGTTTAATGAAAGCGGACAGTTTTTACCTCATGAATGTTGTTAAATGGCTGAAAATGATGATTAGGCTGATACTTTAGTGAAACTCTAAACAACGTATTGGAAGCAGCGTGTAGTGGAAGCATATGTTGCATCCTATGGATCTGAAGAAGTAATTTATCAAGCCTATAATAAACAGAAGGGGGCAGAAAAGCCTTAGGTATTCAGTGGGATTCCAGTTTGGAGAATTTAGATATATATATTTTTAATGTTATGATCTCTGGAGATGCTTGGGAGTTTGAGAAGGCAGCAGCAAGAGCACCTCCTGGAAACTTTTCCTCTAAGTTGGGCTATTAATTCTGCAAGTTCAACAAAAGGAATGTATGAAGGGGAGAGCAGCTAATCCATTTGTGATGAAAGGGGGCAAGTTTTCATCTTCCTTTGGAAATGACAGAAATTTAAGAAGCATAATTCTCATATCATTTTACACCAGATTGAAGTACCAGTAGTGCTATTTTTCAAAGCTGCAAAACAACTGGTCTTGCTACTTACGGAAAATAATACATAGTAGTATAGTTTTAAAAGAAATAATCCACTTTTTTCTTTTTTTCCTTTGGAGACTTTTACTTGAAGCAAGGTAGAAAAGAGCTGTAGATGGATTCAGAGCTTCGAAAGGATGAAGCAGCCCAACATCTAGCAAGGTCTCGGCGAGGTTGGTAACATGGCCAAGAGCCCGTCTTCCATCTGCTTTATCTGGCAGCAGCCGCTATTTAACTGATATGTTTCCAAACGTAAAAAACACACTGTTTGGAAGCTGAATGTCTTTCCAAACAGCATTTTTTCCTTTTTGTGGAGCTGTACATTTTTGCATATCTTTAGCTCAGTGTCATTGTTCCATATTGAAGGGTGGAGTATGAGGCAGGAAATCTGCTCCTAATAACTTGAAAAATTATATTCTTGGTAAAAAGCAAAGAGTGGTGTTTCTTTAGCATCCGTTCGGGGCATATGGAAATGAAAGGTTCAGCACCAGTTCTCAGAGTAGCAGCGTCCTCAGCCCTTCTGTAAAACTGTGCACGTGGTGGTATGTAACCAGTTGGGCAATTATGAAAAGCAAGAAGAATGGAGATATGTGATGGAAATTATTTACGAACCGTCTCTGTAGGAGCTGTGTTTGAGTTCTGTTTGCAGAAACCTAATACTGTATTTATTTGCAGTTTGTTATCTGGTGACCATCAACACTTCAGTTACTGTAACTGGTGTCTTCAAAGCCAGTTTATAATGTGGCTTCCTTCACCCCCAAGCTTCTAGTGCCTCATTAGTCAGACTTAGGCTGATACTAGATACTAGAATTTGTAAGAGCATTTGGAAAATAAATGTAGAAACAGCTAATTGTGTAATAAAGCAGTCAAAGCCTTTCCTTTTGTTTCAGGCAGCGTTTGCTAAGCATATAGCAATTTCTCTTTCAGTGCTAACACAGCAGTAGATGATTTTGTTTGTAGTAACTGTGTTGAAGATCAGTCAAGCTTATGGATTTTTTAATGGAAAATATCTGTCCTTCTCTTATACATCAACCTTTCTCATTTCATGTTGAATACAATCGCCAGAAGGCTACAGTACTATTGCTTATCTCTTTCAGGAAGTTAGTGCTCCAAGAAGGGTAACAACTGTAAATTTCCTTCTGTACTGTCTGGGAAAAGAAGATATCTTTGCTGGTGTATTTTTACGAGAACGTTTATCTTTATAGAGGCTTGTATGAACCTGTTAATTGTAAGTCACGACCTGTCCGTTTCTTGTCCGTAATCAAAAGCAGAAGACTAATAATTAATGCCACTCCTGTTTATAGTATTTTTTTAATCCTACTTATGTCTCTTGTACACGGATGTGCTGGGTTTTGCTGCTTTTGTGTATCTGCTTAAGCCAAAAGGTGCGTGGGAAACTGTTTCACTGTGCATTTAACTTTTACAGAGTTTTAGTTTTTAGTGTTTGAAGTTGGGGATTTTTGAATCCCCAATGTTGTGTTTAAAATTGGAGGGGTTTTAATTAAAACCCCAGGGTGTAAAGTTGCTTATGTACCCACACAGGTCTAGTAAAGTCCCTGAAGTAACAAGCTTGACTTACTCGAGTGGTAGGTTCTTTGGGTCACTCGTAGCATCATCAGGCTGCTCATTAGTTGGTGATTTAGTTGGGTATTGGTGTCATCATTTCTGAATGATTACAGTCAATTGGACAGGTGAGTTTAGCTTTTCTCAGAGCAGAATAAACCACAACAGATTTTACCAGCTTTTAAAATCGATTGATAAAGTTAAGTCTTCAAGCTAATAACTCGTGTCATTCTGATTCAGCCAGTTCAGAGGCTCTCTCTGTAGGTGAGGCTGAGCACAATCAACTCAATATAGACATCTTTTGTTACTTGGAGACTGGCTGGCTCGCTCTCGTTTGAGCTGAAAATTTCATGTTAAATGGTCTTAAACTGTTAACAGTATGTTTTGATAAATGCTGCATTTCCTTTATCTTTATTATAAATCGATTGCAGCTTTCTCAGTTTTCAGACCCATGAATCTCTCCGGTGATGGCTGGTGTACTTTGGCTTGTCGCTTTACAGGACCTAATCATTAGCGCTGTCTTTATAACGTCTGCTCCTCGTGTGATGTTCCAGATGCAAAGGATCCAAAGATAATTTTTGATGACTGAACTCTTACTGAAAATGATGGATTACGCTGCTGCTTTTCTGGCAATGGGCTGTGACGAGACGAGTGCATGGGTTAGGGACAGGAAAACTTTAACTGCTCAAGTGCCCGGACAGCTCTCTAAGAGCAGATGTCCACTGGTCTTTCATCCTGGTGAATGCTTTGGTCGTTGGCAGGTTTGCTCCTTCCTGGGACACGAGGAGCCGTGTTTGGTTTTTTGGCATAAATCCAATGTAATTTGGGGTATGTTTTGTCGGTTTGTGGTTTGTTCATGTAGACCACAGTGTAAATTCGTGTCGGTTTTCTCATTCCTGTTTGGATAAGGAATCTTAACTGTGCGTGCAGAAGGCGAAGGGAACAGGTGGTCATCAAGAGGAAGGAGCATTTTAACATTATCTTCCTAAATAGAGATGAAAAGATGCAAGGAGTGGCTGTTCTTACAGATGAGCACAAATGTTAGTGAGAGATAAAAAAGAATAAAATAGTAAGGAAAACACCACAGGTCTAAAATAGGATTTGTCTCTATCCTTTGAAAAACATGTAGATTTTCTTCAAGGTAGGGCTAACAGTAATATCCCTCCAGAGCCCCCACACATGCATGAGCTATACATTTCAGTTCAAGGTCTCTTTCCCAGCCCTGCTTTCCTTATAAAGCTGTGCTTGGCTGGAGACCTTCAGTACAGGCAGCAACTCCAGCTCCTGCCCTCCTCATCTCCTCTGTTTCTTCATCTTCTTCTAATACGTACATTAGAGGAAGAGGAGAGTGATATTCCCTGGAGCCCTGCCTTCCAGATAAGCAGCGCACGCTGGGTGGGCGTTGTGGAGACCACCAGATGTTCTACAGAGCAGGTCACGGGGGTGTGAGCAGCTGGATGTCTCTAAGCCGAGCTCTCTGCGAGCTCTTATTTACCTATTTGCAGATAGTCACACGTGCAATGGAGGCTCGGAGATGGTCTAAACAGAGAGCTCTCCTCTTTTCTTTAACTGGTTGAGCACTAAATATTCCATGAACTGGTCTATATTAGTGTGTCTAGCAAAACAAGAAGAAGAATTTCTTGTCTCAAAACTTCAGTCTGAGTTTTTTCCACAAGTCATTTTGATCCATTTGGAGAAACGCTTCTGATCCCGTACCATGCGGAAGATAGAAATGTCAGTTCCTTTCTTTTTTTCCCCTCTTTCTAAATGAAAACTTCATCTGGGAAGAGGAGGAGACGATGGTCCTGGTATTGCCAAAAGTTCTTCTCTGTCATTGGCTGCATCCTGTGTGATTGGCAGGTTGTTGGCAATGAAAACCCGACAGTTAAGACTAATGAGCATATCTATGACTCACATGTTTTCCATACTGAAAATTACCTTTGGCAGCAATTTTCTTATGCAAAATATAGAATGGCCTTTTATATTTAAAAAACCCCCCAAAACCCTGGCAGAAGCTAAATATGCACGCTTGAAAACCATTAGCTGGGATGTTTATTTTCTTTAGAAATATTTTCACCTCTAATTTAACAGATTATTCAATAAACTGCGTTTAAAAACATTTCCCCCAAAATATCATAATATCTGTAGGTCGAATGCGTTCAAATTTTTTTACTGAGCTACATCCAAGAATAGACAAATTGCAGAACCAGGCTCTTCAACTCCTGATGCTTATGGGGAAAGGAGTACGTGAACGTAAATGGAAAGTACGAAGCCGATGTAACAGCTCTGGGTTTCTGAAGCACTCCCCCTGACCCCTCTTAATATTTTCTTTCCATCTTCTCCACAAGTATAGTACTGGCAGCGCTCGTAGAAAGAATTGCTTCATTTGGGATCTGAGTGAAGATCAGAAGCTTTACTCCTTTTTTGTGATTTTTTTTTTTTTTTTTACATTTTGGTATTTTAGTACCCAAGTCATGATTTAAGTGGATTTGTCCTCAGTATGAGATGTACAGACTGAGAAAAGAAATTAGAATTATCCTGTATGAGGATGCACTAGGCTGCAATATGCTTTAGTGATTTTTTTTTTTCCTCAGGATTTTTGTCAGGTTGGCCCAGTATTTTGACTTCACATAGAATTCCTTGTTTAATTTTGTGTCTTTTCAGCAAACTCCTTATTGTTTTCTCTAAAAATAAATAAATCTGAGAAGTGAGACTAGAACATCTCCCAATAAAGTTATTGGGAAGCACATTCCTGTATCTGCAGGGAGTCCCGGGCATATCCCTTTCTCCTGTGTCCACATTGGAATCTGGAGACAATCCCGTGAAGCTTCCCTTTTTTCAAGCATAATGACACTTTTTTCCTTTCATCCCAATTGTTTCATTCCTGCTCTTCCAGGTAAGTAACTGCTCAAGTTCCACAGCACCAGCTCTGAAAAATTTCTGCCTCGTGGTGCCTCATTGTCAGAATTTGTCAGCACATTTTGTAGCCGTCCTTGTAGAATATGGAAACATGGAAGAACACAGGAAATCCCTTCTTTGAGACTGGAAAAGAATTGAGTGAGCTTCACTGGACTCTTTGTGTTAGTAGATACAGAACACAGAAATAATCTTTCCTCCAACACTAATGATTCCTGGTAAGAGACGAGAAACTTCATTCAGTTATGGGCTTACTAGTTGTAGAGTTCCTACCGAGGCAGGTTCATCACGGAGGAAAGTTCCTTGGTGGCTTAGGTTTGTTGTGCTGTGTTGAACGTTTTCAAATGCTTATTTGAGCTGTTCTCTACGGCTGTGCTTTCTGGGACTATTTTCTCTCCAAAACCTCTTCATAGATTCTTTGAGTCCTTGCAACTTGTTAATGGTTCATTGCCAAACATAAAAGAATTGATGGACAATTTGATGGTAGCCGTAGCTTGTTACAGAGGTGTTCCTTGTCTATGTGGCATCTGGTTTTTGCCTTTGTATAGCCAGGAAAATATGTGTCGATAAAATGGTATGCTTAGATCGTGGCTCCTCCCAAAACAACTGTGAAGGTGGATTTTTTTCCCCTGTCAATAATCCAGTTTACTAACTGGGAGAAATTAATTCTTGGAGAGGAGCCAGCATTTTCATGATGTTTGTTTAGGGATAAATTGGAAAACATGTTTATGCATTGAAGTAAGCGAGCTTGAATATACATGGGTGCACTGAAGAGAGGATAAATCTGTGCCGGTGGGTTGAATAAAAGTATTTCCTTATTCAAAATTTGCTTAAATTAGCTATATTCTATTCAGCTCACTCTCTAGATTGTCTTCCTTAAAAATGAGTATTCCTAAAAAAAAAAAACCCAACCAAAGGGCACCCCCCCCAACTTCTCCCTTATTTTATGCCAATTTTTTAGTGCTAAGCCTCTTTTTCAAAT
>WEIS01024317.1:0-10793 GCA_013389965.1 Todus mexicanus | reverse complement strand
TTTTTTTTTTCCCTCCATGAGAAAAGATACGCAAACATTTAACGCTCGAGCTCTTCCAGCCATAGAGACTCGAGGTTTTATTTGAACGTTTTTAGCAGGAGTGGAAAAGTTCGGCTGAAAAGCTTCGCTGGACTTTACGAAGACAAAACATTAGAGGCATATCCTATTTGCTCTCGATTCACCTCCTGAACAACACAATCGAGCTTAGCTCCACTCGGAATTGAGCCTCGGGCGTTTTCAATGTGCGTGTTAGACACGAGCGTGTCTCTCCGGCAGCACCTCGCGGCTCCTGAAACTCGAGGAGCGGCGGCGCCGAGGACGTGTGAAATGGCTTTGCTCTTTTGGAAATTCCCGTCGAGAGCAATTTCCTCTCCAGCCAGTCACGGGCTCTCTCATGTTATCAGGTAAGAGCGTAGACAAGGACAGGCGGATAGAAAAGCTCCTCGTTTTGTAGAAGCCTCTTTCACTTTACGAGCAGAAACCCGTCCCGCGTTCCGGCAAGAAATGGGCTCTCTCGCACTCGTTATGGTGCAACTGGGAAAATGAAATAAGGGACAGGACACATACGTGGAACAACGCTTCTCCCCAAACAGTTTTCTTCTCGAGAACTTGAGCCAAACAAGGTTACTACATAGTCAGAAGACCTCAGCTGACTTCGGCGTTGTGAATTCACCCCATCTGCCCCAAAGGCTATGAAAATTTGACGAAGTAGATTCAATTCTACGTGCTGTCGCTGACAGGGTATGAACTGGAACAACGCTCCATTCTTACTTCACATCCACAGGAACATCGTTANGGACTCGGTGATCTAAGAGGTCTTTTCCAGCCTTAATTACTCTATGATTCTGATTCTGTGTTGCCTCATCCAATACCACGGGAACATGTGAGCAGAATTTAAGCACACATACCTATAGGCACCCTCCCCTGCCATGTTTTTTCGTGTCCAGACGACCAGTCATGTTTTTTTTACAAACCTATCTATCCTGGTTTCAGTAAAGATAACATAGGAATAGAGTGGAAGTGGTTTGCTGTCACACAACAAAGTCAAGCGAGAAGAGCTCTTGTTACATGGGACTCAAAAAGCTATGAAGTCTTCTGTATGTTGGAGTTCATGTGAGTCACAGAATCATAGATTCACTAAGGCTGGAAAGGACTTCTAAGATCATCAAGTCCAACCTTCTACCCAACACCTCTACGGCCACTTGACCATGCCCTGTAGTGTCACATCTACTCGTTTCTTGAACACCTCCAGGGACGGTGCCTCCACCACCTCCCTGGGCAGCCCGTTCCAATGTTTAACTACTCTTTCAATAAAGAAATTTTTCCTAATAGCCAATCTAAACTTCTCCTGGTGGAACTTGTGGCCATTTCCTCTTGTCCTGAGTTGATTGCTTTTGAAACGCATCAGACTAAGCCTTATTGCTCC
Source organism: Todus mexicanus (assembly GCA_013389965.1). Taxonomy (NCBI): domain Eukaryota; kingdom Metazoa; phylum Chordata; class Aves; order Coraciiformes; family Todidae; genus Todus; species Todus mexicanus. The sequence goes on along the minus strand of WEIS01024317.1, from coordinate 9,367 downwards.
ATCCCACCAAGTTAAGTTTAGAAATACCTACAGTCAACGTAACTGTGTTTACTTATCTCAACGGGCGAGGGTGAGCGAGACGGACCTGTTCTGATACCACCTAACCTCTGCAAGGAGCATTAGAGCTCACATTAGAAGTAAAACCAACTCACTGCATCGGGTCTCTTCTAACACACAGATTGCCAGTGGCTTTTGGTCTGACCATAATCTGTGCCTGGAGATACAGAGGTGGAGGAAGCAAGGTTGCTTGTTTAGCTAGCCATCACCTTCCCATTATGCCCCGCTGCCTGTTGCCATCTCCGCTTTCTTCTTCCCCATTTTGTGTCACCTGCTCTCAGTTAAAACCACGGAAACGATCCGCACTAAAAATAACCTCTCCCTCCATCTCCTTTGGCCAGACCAAACAAACAGCTTTACCAGGACAAGGCGGGCATAAAAATGGGAAAGCGGAGGGTGGATAGTGATGGGGGAGGGTTGGAGGAAGAGGAGGATGATGGCTTAGCCTGGCAGAGCTGCTGGAATGAAGGCACATGGAACTATACAGTGGGCACTCCTTAGCCCGAGGCCTCAGAGCAGCAACGTGGTTCAATGACTGACGACTTCCTTAGAAAATAAAACCTGGGGAGAAAAATATTGGATGTAGGGAGAAGTAAACGGTATCATATGCACGTAAGCATCTCAAAAAAAGAAATGAATTGAAATGCCAATCAGCCAGCAAAATGCTTTCCAGTTCTGAAACTCACTCATGGGGTCCCAACATGAAGCCACCTGTAACAACACTGGAAAAACCTGCCCAGAAATAGGATGTACTGACCCAACTCAGCCAGTCCGCAAGAACAGCAAGCAAAGAGTGCTCTGAGCAAACTGAGCTCTCCTCCTAGAAGCAAAATGCCTGGAATTCCCTCAGCAGCCAAGCTGACTGTCCCAGTCAGGATTTTCTCCTGATTACATCCTCAGATTCCAGAGAGCAGCCCTTCACAAACTGATTAACAAACGTTTCGTTTTAAATGTCCCTCTTGGTGTCTGGAAACACGCAAAGCAAGATGTTCTTGCAAAAAAAAATATAAATAAAAATCACCTCCTAATTATATTTGTAGGGATTTTCGTTGTTGTTGTTTGCGTTTCGGAAAGGGAAAAAGGAAATGAGAAGATAACTTTGACTTACTGCCTACTTTTAATCTCTGTATTTCCCCCAGGATTCAAACCGCTAAAACTGAGGGCTGTTGGCATCTATCGTAAGCACAGATCAGCAATGGTATTAGCATGACACTGGCTTGTATTTATAATATAATAAGCGCGTTGCTCGTGAAGATCACAGAATGCAAAAAAAAAAAGAGATATGCCTTTCAAGGTGATCATCCTTTAAGTCCACAACATTGCGAGATGCATTTCAGCATTATTTCCCCTTAAATCCACTGCATCGGGAAAGGAGGGACTATTCCTGATGGCAAAATGAAATGGGAATTGGCTTACTCTCCAAATCCTCTACTCATTTCCACACGTTTGAGGGCCTACAGCTAATGGCCCACGAACTGGATTTTTCACCCTGCTCTGAGCCACCACATGTCCTCGTTCTTGAACAGATTAGAACCTCGTACAGAAATAAGAGAAGTCTCGTACTTAAATGTACATCCGTATGTCAGAGCACACATGTATGGAAAACTCCTTCCAGGAAAGGAATGTTAAGCCCTGTCTGCTTTGGAGATGTGGATAATTCTCCACCAGAAGAACAGAACTGTCTGCATCTTGCCAGGATTTAGATTTAAGACAATCAATACGTGGAAGCACAAGAGAGCGTTGCATGCTTTATATTAACAGTGTTCTACGCTGCTTGCATAGCACCCTGAGAAATTATCACCTCCACTTACACAATAAGGCTGTGAGAAGTCAGGTGGGTCACTGACGAAGTCTCTAGATTAATCCAAGACATGATTATAGAAGCTTTAGTTTTGGAAAAGAAGTTCCTGGGGGCTTCCAAGCAATATAAATTAAATGCCCATAGGATCTCAGTGAGAAGAAAGAAGAGTTGCAAGCGTGAATGACCAACTGATGGGACCTCGTATCTTCCAAAGTTTTCCAGATTTCCAGTGGTTTCTTAACTTGAGCATGGGGTGACTTGTTGCACTGAAAATACAGCCTCGAATGCCTGAAACCAGGCAGCCGCACCTCCGTGTATTTGCGAAACTGTGATTCCTAAACTCGCTGCCGCAGAACATCCTGAATGTGTGGACGACCATACACACAGAAAAGAGGAATTTTCTCCTCTCTTCATTTCCTCCCTCTCAAAAGACAGGCACAAGAACATGTAATTACAGCTTTTTAAATACTAACGATTGAATTTGGTTCCCTTCAGATTGGTGTGTTCTCTTTTCTAGAGCGAGCATACCCAAGTTTTCTCTGTCTCCTCTTACTCGTGATGCTCTCCTCTGGCGGCCCTTTGTATACTTTTAAGTTCAGTCTTCCTCAAACCAGACACAATACCCCAGATGGGGACTCACCACTACCCACCAGAATGGCAGAATTACTCCATGCCTGTTTGTACAGCAGCCTTGTTAAGGCATCCCAGAATGAGTTAACTCGTCGTTTGTGGCCCATTACTGCAACAAAGAATTTTTCCTGCACTACCAGCAGCTTTCTGCATCCTGTATCCTCTTCCATTCCCTTCCCTAGAGACTTTCTGTTTATTCCTGAGAGGCTGCCAGAAGCAGACGACTGGTTGGGCTGTTGGAGACAACCATGTTTCACAGACTTAAACGTACAGATTGATTACACTCAAGATCCTACAGCAACTTGTTCTTCCTTCTTTGTACTGTTAAAGAAGCCAGAATTGAACTATCCCTTTTGAAGTTCACCAGCCACAATTGATAAAGAAAACAGGAGGGACAGAGGTAGAGTTTGAAAAATAAAGAAAAGCCAATCCGAAAAATATTTTACCAGTAAAAAGATGCCCTTTCTAGTAGCCACTCCTTACTATTTTTGCTCCTTTAATCATCATCCACGACTCTTTTTCCCACAAACCACAAGTGCTGAATCATGTAAGACCTAAATTGACATAAAAATAACAAAATTCTGCTACTTGCAGCATTTCCCCAAGGGAGATCAAAAAGTTCAAAACTTTTTCTCTTCGCAACACACAGCATTAGGAACTGTGAAGGGGAAAAGAAAAAAAAAAAAGAAAAGGCAAAAAAGTGGCACGTTGGTATTTTTCAACGTTTCACTTCTCTAATGAGAAGGTTCCAAACAATGCGCTTCTTTTCTGCTAAATGAGGCAAACCATAACGAACGCTTAAGGAACGATGAGCGGATTTGGAAGCACAAATGTCCTTCGTGGTACTGTAAACACTGCCTCTCCAAAATCAGGCTGGAGAGCAATTTATTTTCCATTTTAAGAACAAAAATAAAGTGTGCTCTCTTTCGGCAGAGAAGAAAATATTAGTCATGGTGGCTAATTTCAAAAACGCTTTTTCAGAAGGGCTCCGCGGCAGCATAGCAAATGAGAAGACTTGTCATTACACGGGAAAAGAATAAAAAAATTGAATGCAATGCATTTTTGGAACAAACTAGTCAAAAAGTACGACAGATCTGAAAATAGCAGAGAAGAACAAGGATAATTGTCATTAATAGCACCCTTTGGGCTCTGCTAATGTTGGTACAGAGACCTTCATGCATATTCCTCTTACCTGCAACTGTGTTCAAATTCTCTTGGAATTACCTAACTAGAATTTTAGGAAGATATCAACTCAGTGTCCAAAAAAAAACCACCACCAAAGGGCAAACAGTGTTAGGAATTATTAGAAAAAGACCAGAGACTGAAAAAGGAAACATAAATCTACTTGCATAAACCCCCAACGTATAAATAAATATATAAATGATATATCTATAACGTAGAAATAAACCTTGGATGCTGCGAGTAGTTTTGGTCTCACTAGTGAAACTAGAAGATATATGGAAGGGCAACAAAGATGAGTGAAGATATGGAACAAGCCCTGCGAGAGAACCAGTTAAATAGACTCTTTTAAGTGGAAAGATAAATATTTGGAGGGATATAATACGCAACAAGAAGGGCAATGTGGAAAAGGTGAAATGTTTCTAGCAGGTGAAGCAGGGCAGAGCAGTGGGCAGCATGCTTGGGGAAAAAAAAAAACCATAGAGGAAAAAAAAGGAGAAATCAATCGAGTGGTACTTCCTCATACAGCACATACTTTAGGTGCACTGAAAGTTCACACAGGTTGGAGGAAAAAAAGGAATTCTCCGAAGAAAAATCTACCAACATTATTAAATACAGAAATACCACTCCCGGTTAAACAATACCTCAGCTGTAAATGCGTGAAGACTCAGACAATCAATGTGGGAAACATTATTATGTGCTTGTCCTGTTCTTAAATTCTGTTAGTGGTGTCACTCTCAACCGTGGTCGGGGATGAGATTTGGTGCTAAATGAACCCGTGATCTGAGCTGGTACCGTTTCCTTATGGTTCTACTGAGCTGTGCAAATCAGTCTAAGGTAAATTACCTAAGACTCGGTGCATGAAACCTTCCCTTCTGCACAGAAAGTTAAGCTGGAGCAGCCTACTGCTCAGCAAGCCTTTTAAAGATATTATTATTAAAAAAAAAAAATCACAATATGAAAATGAATCACGGTGATTATTGAAAAGACCTACTGTTCGCAGCTTAATAGCATCCAGAGAACTGTCACTTATCTGCAAGAGATTTTGCTTATTTCGAGTTTTGTGCCAATCTCTAACCTACACAAGTTTGCCCACCCCCAAGAAAATCCATAAAAGTGCTCAACGACCTCCCAGATATAAATTTAACAGGGCGAAATGATTCGCTTGCTTTGTTTTTCAATGGGAAAGTATTTGTGATTTTGATATTAATACCACTGCATAAGCGGAAGCTCAGCTGCACGAATGCTGTGCTCTCCAGCTCCACATCTAGCCATACGTTTAAGCCTTCGCAAGGTTAGACCCTAGAGAATACAGTTGTTCAGGATGACTTCGGTATTTATGGAACATTACGCTTCTTGCCAGGTTTTCATTCATCGGTGAGAAGAGTCAAAACCTTCTCTGTAGAATTGGAGGGCAAGGATCAAATTTAATCCTTCATTTCTTCAAAATACAGTGAAAATCCTCTGCGGTTCCAAGGGCTGCCTCTCAGAAACGTCAAGAGCCACCTTCCTCTACTGACGTGACTTTTTTGATCCATACAATTATTTTTTAATTATGATGGCTGACTTAAGTATTCCCTGACTAATTACTCTTCTGGTCCATAATATGCCCCACTGCTGTTAGTTAGTTAGTTAGTTAGCGTGTTTAGTTTGCTGCTGTTAAAACCCAGAGAGAAATTCAGCTGATAACGATTAGAAATGGTAATTCCAGGGGTGGAAAAACAGAAGCTCCACTGTTTGGTTAAAAATATGTTATCCAAAATAAGTAAGCCTGCTCTTCCCCAAAGAAAGAGGCCACAGCAGCATCCTGAGAAGGGAGGAGAAGCTGAAGTTCAAGTCAGAGGATACCTGCTTGCCAAAGAACGTTCTCACTTGAAGATTTAAGGCTAGAGACCCTGCCATGAAGCCTCCCTCTTCCATGTCACCTGCAGGGAATCTGATCATTGATGACACGGTTTTGGCAGCAAGTGGAGATACCAGACCTCCTCCTTTATCCAGTGACAAAACAGAAGTGACCGTCTACTCATTACCTTTTGGGTTTTGGTTTTTTTTTTCATTTACGTTTCTCCTCCACCTTTTCCATTTGCCTGGGGTTGGGAACTCCTCAAGGCACCCATCCTGCACCAAAGGCACTCTGGAGCCGACTGACAACCAGGTCCTGCTGCTCTCCGTGATCGACTGTAGGTCTGCAGGCCAGGAGTGGTTGGTTGTCGGTACAGAGGGAAGCGAGGATACACTTTCCCCTATTTTACTTCACCATTCTTTGCCTCTTCTTGTTTTCCTACCTGACAGTTCTTAAATCTGATATTATTTAGCTCCTATGAAAGAAAGTCTGTGGGTGTATGTTAAGAAAAGAATGATCTGCGCAGCTCTGTCACTTAACATCCTATGGAAGTGCGGGTGGACGTGATCGAAAAGCGTTCACCAAATTAAGAGATAAGAGGGCTTGCATATCTTTAGCCTATTTTATCTCGCTAAACAATTTCGCAGTGCAAAACAGTGGGATAAGTATTTGCATTAAAATATGCTTAAGTCCTACTGACAGCAAATGGAATGAATTGGCAGAAGTGTCAGAAAAGGTTTACTTTTAAAAAGATTTAAGAGGCGAAGTTCATCTCTTAACGTCGCCGCAACAGACAAAAATTCCAATATTCTTCTTGCCTAAGGATAAATACCCTTTCAAAACACCCAGCATAGGTTTTTAAAACAAATACTAGTAGATTAATTACAAGAGCGCACTTTAAACCAACCAAAATTAATCTACTGATTTAAAGCAAGAAGCCATAATCTGCGTGCTTCCAGGGATAGCTGGCGTGCTTACAGCCAGAGGTAGCTCTGCTCCAAGAAATTATTGCAAGAGTTTCCAAAGTAAAAGACAATATAAACTTGAAAATATGTTGTACAAGTCACGTTCTCCTCCTGACTCCTTTTAAAGAGAAGGTCCTAGAACTCGTCAACACCACTTGAATTCAATCTCTTTTAACTACAGAAAAGCAATTTATATGAAATAGGGGGGAGAATATAAAAATTGGTCAGCAATTTTTAGCAGTTAACTGCAAGTATGCGTTGCTCTCACCTTTCACCTGCTTTAGAGTCCTGTTTACATTTATGGTAAAGAGCTTCTTAGATGCTCAGGGGGAAAAAATTGTTAATACTTTTTGGGTTTCAACTTATCTTCTTCATTGTGATTGTGTCTATACATATATATATATACATACACAGTCTTCCGCTCACACTGCTTAGCTTGTCCTCTATTCCTCAGCTCAGGCTCTGCAAACAGAATATCCCCTCCTCTTGATCTCAAAAAAGATAATCCACCATTGGCAACAAGTACAAGCAATGCATGAAGCTATGGAGGTGATGGGGAAAAAGAAAAGCAACAAAGGGCTGAAGCTGGGAACGCTCAACGCTGTCAGAAACTGGACTTAAATCTCAGAAGGGGGACGTGTTTCTCTGCTGTTGTGCAGAGGAACACTCGCTTTAGACTTGAAATAATGACACTATTACTCTTTGAGTAGGTGACATCCTCTGCTCCGTAGGTCTCCACTGGCTTGAGCGACAATACGCTTGCATATGATGATTTATCCTGGCCCTGTATGTTGTTATCGTGGCCACTGAAGCCAAAAAAAGATTTCTCCGTGCCTAGTAAACACATTACTCTCGCAGAGCGCTCCAAAGCAGTACATCACCGCGCTATCTTAGGCTTAAGAGATTAAAAGAATTAATTGATAATGAGGACAACTGTGAAACAGCCTCAGCTATGTTTACCTTTTCTCCGGCTGTGATGGAAAATCTGGGTTTAATGTAGTTTATAAATAATGACAATTCATTAAATATTCCCCTACCTTTCCTCTGAACACTGTCATCTGTAGAGGGGCTGAAATGTCACCATCCTTCGACTAATTGGACAGCGTGTCTTCACTCAGAGCGTGGCTACCCTTTGCATGGATTTGCATTTACTCTCCCTGTAAGTCAGTTTGATTTTCACACGAGGGAACAAGCAAGCTAAGTTCTCTCAAACATTTTTTCAAGTCCACGTTAAGTATCAATCAAATTCATAATTCACTCTACTGGAGATTTCAACGCAACTCAACCTCAGTGCTAAAAATTGCACGGATTTCTTTCCTGTTTCTCCCTTGAATTGGGAATTGGGATCAGGTTGTTATTCTGGCCATGCTGCTACAACCCTGTCAAGCTCCACCCTAGTGCCAAACACTCTTCCTTTGGTTGTTTTTCCAAATCTAACTGCCCAGGCTGGAGAGAACCTGAAGGCACCTGCACATCATTGCCTTTAGATGGTAACTCACAGCAGCTGCCAAGAGTTGCGAAGGAATAAAAACCAGCAGCCCCCCAAAGCAACCAGTTTAAAATAAATCAGTGGGCTTCACAGACCTGCGGCCAGCACAGGCTTTAACCTATAGCTCCTACCTTTCACTTAAAATAAGGGTATCCGCTGAAAAAATACCTGATGAACAGAAATATTCTAAAGCTCAGAAATGATCCTCTAATACATTTTTGGTTCCGTGAGGGAAAAAAAAAATCACTCACTCCTACTTCAGATGATAATTCAAGTTATTAGTCTTCCCGGTGCCATCAAGTCAAATATCCAAATTTAGATGTAAAAATATTTTTATCCTTGCAAAGTGCGCTAGAAGTGTATGAAGTTTTCAGCTCAAATTGCAGCAAAAAAGAGACAGAATGTGCTATTTATTAATTTACAGTATTTGCCTGGATGCTGGCTTGGCTTCCCAAAAACCTCGGAGTAACTTGTACGAAAACTTGAGGTTGTATCAGCAAATTTTGGAGACTCCCGGCGTAATTGAAGTTTTCGTTAGCGATAATAAATGATCTTTCCAGTTTCCCAGTGGAAGTCGCTGTGTCGTGTGCTGACGAAATAAGGCAGGCTGGGGGAAGTGTGAATTTCAGCCCGCTATCCGGGAAAGCCGATCGACAATATCAGATAGCAAACATTTAATTTGCTGTTAACTAGGATGATGTAATATTGAACGTAACACTTGATTCATAAGCAGCACCGTTCGTTAAGATTTTATCAAATAATTCTCTTCTCGGACACAAAGTCATTATTTTACCTTGTAACTATGTAAAAAAACCATTCGAAACAGGCAAATACACGCGGGAAAGGTGAACTTTTCCTCTCTATTTCCAAGTTGGATGCGCTCTTAAAAATACAGAGATAGGAAGTCCTAGAAAAAACACCGAATTTGGTACTGGTTGAATTTTTTTTCTGGATACGTCTTATATTTGTTAAGTGTGGATCGGTTGTGATTACACACAGGACTTTCTACAGCTCTCAGTCTCAGTATTTCTCCTGTGAAGTGTTGCGGGCCCAAGCAGATTCCCCCCCAAGCTCCTTTCCTGGGAAACCAATTTAATTATTTACTTAGCATCGGTAGAAACTTCACAGTTGTGGTTCAGTGAGTTTGGAGCAAGGGGAGGAAGAAATATGTTGAAACACTTGTATTAAACCGAGGAAAAAGCTTAATTTTTATACCAAAACGTAAGAAATTCTTTCATCCTAAAGCAAGCACCTCCCAAAAGGAGACTGGTTTTAAGCAAGAAATCCTGAACCTCCCAGAAGAACTGCAGGTCACAGAAACCACTCTGATTTTAAGCCCCAGCTGTGTTTCTAGTAAAATCAGATATTTATTAAAGAATTTAAATAAAGGGCTTAAAGAAAAT
>WEIS01024312.1:0-14352 GCA_013389965.1 Todus mexicanus | reverse complement strand
AGCCAGCTCTGTTAGGCTGGATAAGAAGTAATAGATAGCAAAGGAACTGTACCAGATGGCATAGAGCAGCAAGTGAAGAACTGAATGCCATTTACCCACATGGCTGATCATTTGCTGTGAACTACCATCACTGTAGAGACAGAAAAGGATCTACTCTTGTGAGTGGAAAATAAACTGAAATGGAGACAAGATTCCTTGGTTGAAGTGCAAAACGTGATTATTGTTAATTTTTCTGTAGAGTCCCAGTGAATACCAATTCAACATGTAAACATGTAACTTTAGTGAACTTATATACAGGTTTCAAATACCGTAGCCTAACTGGCATTCCCATTAGCAGAATGAGCTGAGAAGCCAGAAACTGAATGAACATCCCACAGAGGATGGGAAAGGACTTAAAGACTGTAAAACATACTATTTTTTACTTTTGTCAACATAAAGGTAAGGAAACATAACTGCAAGCTCCTCTTGTTAACACTGAATTCCAGTCTATGAATATATGTTCCTCATAGCTTTCACTGAAGAAAAAATTCTTAATCAAAAAGCATCGTCAAATTATTTGTAATGATCCATGCTTGGGAAAGGCTCAGAGCTCAGCAAACAATAGATCCTTATATGCATCAAACTTTTTTGCTTTTTAGCAAGTTGTAACAGCTTCCTTTTAAGATTTATTCTTGTTTGATAGTAGTCATGTTCTTACGTTATTAGTAAAATCACAACTCCCAATGAATAGCACACAGAAGACAGCTGCATCATAGGACAAGGCTGAGAAATACCAGCTTTCACAGCATTCTTCAGTTCAAGGAGAGGAAAATCTGTCACGCTGGCAGAATACTAGCTGAGGGAAAGAAAATGTGCAAAAGCAGTTAAATAAGGTTACACAGGTGCTGCTACTTCAGACTGCGGAAAAAAGTAAATTATAATACATGTGAAAGAAAATATTCTCTCTAATGTTTGAGACTTCTTACAGCAGGGATAAAACCACAAGCCTACTTTAGGAGCACTGCCCTCCTTTAACCAGCCAAACATCACACTGACATTCTTTAGTGACTTGCGGTTTGAAGAGATGGCCATATGCAAAACTGAGGTCTGTGCACTTCTTAGAACTAGAAACTATTTGTGTATCTTCTGGTAAACTTCAAGATGTAATCAAGCCAAAGAAAATTTTATGTACGAATAGATCTCCATCTCATGATAAATTTTATAGCCTCCAAAGATGATTTTATCATTCCAGGCCACTCCTTACTCCTCACAAATCAAAAGATAGTTTCCAGTTTTGGGGGAAAGATGAGAAGGGTTTAAACACTGCCAATATCAAAACAGAGCATTTCAGAAGAGACAGAGTTTGAAGCAAGTTCTGTGATTGGTAGAAGTAGGTCACTCAAATGATATATAGGAGTACTCCAAAAGTTTAAAGAAGCTTAGGTAAAGAAACTAATGTAGTTATTACCAAAGTAAAATGATGCCCTTCCCATGAACTTACTTGTACTGAAGAAGTAGATACAATTTTATCAAAAGGAACTTTAAGACTTATTTGTTATTTAGATAGAAATCTTGTCTTGTAGTTCACCAAAAGTCCCCCTTGCTCTGAACTACTGAAATACTTTTTTCAGACGACTCATAAATGAAATGCCCTTAATGTTTCCCCAGAATGGGCCCATCATGAAAAGACATCAGGATTTGGATTTACTGCTGTACATGGCATTTTTTGCAAAACTTACTGAGTTCCAGTTGTATTAGATTGAAAATCCTAGAGCTAAAATACCATGGTTTAGTTTAGTGTTGTCAAAACCATAATAATTTAAATGTCACATAGCATTACCTCCCAACATTCCACCAGAGAAAAATGCTGGTATTTTCAGGGTTCAGATAAATTTAGATCTAAGATGTATACTTTTAACTTCTTGTACAAATAGGAATCACACTGTTCTTTCTAAAGGCAAGAGGGGAATGAAGCAAGTATCTCATCAGCCAGTTGCCACAGTGAAATAGCGAGATTCAATGATCTTAGCATACATGTAAGGTCTGGAGATGATTTCTTCTCAGCTATATCCTCCTATATGGGTCCCCTTCTTACCCCACCTCAATCTTAAATCTCATTGCAGTTGTCACTCCCACACTCTTCGGCTTCAACAACTTCCCAGCCCATCACTGTCATGGTTCTACTCCTCACTACTTCCCATTCTTGTTCCTTCCAGATGCCCAGAGGACTACTATGAACAAGGGGATACAGCTTAACTTCCCATTCCCTAGGAGTGCCTTCCAGTGGCCCAACAGTTCCTAAAGGTTAGAAAAAGGAATTTCAAAGAAAATGGACTCAACCTTGTGCTGGAGCATGCTCAGAGTATCACTGTTTATGTACACTTCCATGTGAAAATAAAAATCCCTATTTTTTCTTCTAACATCCCATTCACTCATCCTTAATGCGCATTCTGCACTCAAAAATGGAGGCCACAGAATTTCCTAAAAAAAGAATAGCTGCTTTCAATCACTTCTACAACTACATTTTTTCCTAGCTCAGTACAAACCTTTTGAAGAAACTGCATCAAAACCGTCTAGAAACAAATCCCTTATATAAGCATTTTTGGCTCAAATGCTATGGTAAACTATAATTAGATGAAAACAAGGTTTTATAATGGAATGTGTAAGACAACTGCAACAGTCATGGTGTCACTAGCTTTGCCTGCCCATCAAGGATAACGTGACAACAAATCCAAATGCCCAAACACATCCAGAAGAACTTTAAGCTTCTTAACAGATCACTTAGGACACAGCAATACACCCAGATGATCCCATTCTCTGGATACAGAGGCAGGACTAAAGTTCTAGGTCTCATCCCGGATGTGTACAGTGCTCTGTAGTCCTGTATACCAAGGTGAAGTGAGGATCCTTCATGCAGAAGCTATCAAGGAGATCAACAGCTCTCTGCTGTGAAGGGAAATAAATGGGCTACAGCAAACAGACCTCTAACACCTGCTCTTCCTACAGACTTCTAAAAAACAAATGTCTTAAAACTGTTACTTCACTGATAGCAACTATTAGAGACAAAGCAGCCCCAATCTTACAGAGAGAAATGCCTGATATAAGTCTGCAGACGTCTACTACTCCACTGAAAGCAAATCCTTCCTGATGTTAAATGTCTGATTGAGCAATTAACTTAGGACACTCTTTAAAGTAGTTTTAAGAATGAATGTACACTGCTTCATCTTTCTGGAGAATTACGTTTTTAAGTCAGCTATGAAACAAAGGTCACCAAATTCCAAAACTGAGCTGGAAACAGCACCAGCCAGTGCTCCCATATGTAATAGGAAAGCTCAGAGGAACTGATGAACGATTATCTAAAGATACAGTTTCATGGCTCCTTTAACCAGTCTCAGCTGAGTGACTTAAACAAACCCCCAGGATTGTTTTTCAGCCAGTTTAAGCCAGTTCCTGCAACTATTCAGGCCAGGAAAGTGCCAGTGAAGAGGAGGAGAGTGGAACACACAGCTGGGAACTGAATGAGTAGGAACAAACTGAGTAGTTTGAACTGCTGTGGAGCTGAACTCTGAAGAAATGCAGAAAGAAACCATTTGATCCCCTTTTCAATAGCTACTGAATGTAGCCCATGAGGTCCTACGTGTCGGTCCTTAATGCTGAAGTGCTTTTTCAGATACTTATAAGTGATCCTACCTGGTTACAACAGAGCCAACTGGACTCTGCCCCACTTACTTCCACTGAAGGCAGCAGAAAGAAAACACTGCTTTTGGTCAGCAATGGCAAACAAAGCAAAACCAAATGAAGACTGAAATGGAAAAGTAGCTGTGGAAAGGTATTCCAGAGTTCGAATTATAGACAGTAAACTACCGTGAAGAGAAACAGCAAGTGAAGTCCCCTTGGATTTTGGACTGAAATGTGCTCTCTTGTATATTCTGCCCTAATTGCAAAATGGAAATGATTTACAAATCTCCTGGCATCTTACAGATTAAATATTGGCACAGTAGTGGATAGAAGCTGATGCACCTTGATTTGTAAATTAAATCAACTTTGAATTTTTTAGGAAGGGGTAAAGTGTGAATAAGCTGGTTGAAGGGAACCTAGCTTGTGTGTAAGTTAGGTGATGGGCAGATGCTCATGCTGCAAAAAGCCATCCTAGTCTGTGATACTGCTGCCCTCCAGCTGCCTCCCTGCCCAGGGCTGCTGTCTCCCCAGCAGTCAGCAAAGCTGCCAGTGTGAGCACTCCCTAATATACGTCAGGCAGGATTTGTCATATCAGTTTAAACTGAGTAGTTTGAGCTAATGCTACTTTACCCTCCACCCTGAAACATAGTGGGGAACATACACATAAACCCTGTCTATGGCTGAGCAGTTGGAGATGTCTGACAGAAGATCGTGGTTAAGTAACTGGGCTCAGTGATGCCTTCCAGCTGGGTTTGGAGGAAGGGGGTTGTACGTAGGTTTTGACTTCATTCTTGTTTATGTAGGAAAATGACACTGCTTTAAGTAAATGTACATTTTATATCCAATTTACTTAAACTATTGTAAATCCTTGTGTAAGCACTTACTGAAATGTAGCTTAAACAGCCAAGGAACATGGGTGTGGCATGAGTTTCAGTAAATCTGTTAAACTGATTTAAATTAAACTGGTGGGATTTCCACATGTTAACAAACCCTCTGCAGCTCGACGAGTGTAAATTCTCCCATTATGTCCATACTTGCACAGGACTAAACATGCATGCAGTAGGACTAAATCGCTTCAGAATTTGGCTCCACGCTAAGCCAAGACGAAGTTTTAAATTGCAACTGATCCCAAGCACCAAATCACAGCAAATGTCGTACTCCTTTACTATTGCTCCCAGGGCAAACACATTACTTGAAATGTGTAGAATATGAAGTTTTCCATCCTCAGGATCCCTGAATCTATTTTCCTTAGACTTTGTAAAGAAATGTGAAAGAGCCAAGTTGTCTCAGCACTTCAAAGGGTAGAAGTCTTGTAAATCTCAGTATCTTGCCCACTGCAAAGAATTGAGCAGAGCTGGCTTTGGGTAGGGGAGAGAAGAAAGGAAGTGCTCATAGGCCTGAATACAACCAGCACATAGAATAAGTCTAACTCTTGTTCTATCAGCCTTGATGCAGTGTGTCCTTTTCCTTCAGCTACTTTAGATAAACAGGAAAGGAAAAGAAAAAAAAAATCAGTGCTGGAAAAAAATACAAGCAAGTTTGGAAAGAAAATGTTATTGTCAAGTGTTCGAATAGCAATTTCAAACAATAGTTAGTACAGTATGTCATATGAAAAACAGGGTTATTGCCATGATAGCCAGTCATACCAAAACCAGAAAAAAAGAGAGACTTATAAAACAATAAAAATCATACTACAATGAGAACAGCTAGTGATTCAGAGTATTAAGTCTCTGCAAACAGCTTATAAGTAACAAAGCCTGCGAAGTGGAAATGGGGAAGGGAAGGTGCTTTACACATAGTTAAAAGTGGTTTGCTGTGGTTTGCAAACAATCCCTGAGTATACCTAAGCTACTGCCTGGCTTGCACTACCTTCCTCTAACCATTAAACTGTTCCAAGAAGTATTCTTTCATTAATGCCTTCGTACACAAACCCAGGTGAAAACTGCTTACACAGTAGGAATAACCTGTTTTGGCACTCAACGCAACTTCCAGAAGCCAAGTCAACTTTTTGGTGTGAAAGTAGGAGAATGAATACCACTAAAAGGGATCATTCTACAGATGAATATATAGTCTTTAAGAACGATTTTTGTACCTCTGGTGCAGAAATCTCTAATGAAAATAGACATATGTTATGTCAGGAGACCCTCCAACAGTACGCCAAATCATTGACAAGCTTCATGTAAATCATTGCAACTTAGTGATGCGATGAGAAAATTTGATTCAATCAGTTTAATCTTTTATTGGTTGGCTTTTATCATTTGTGGCCTGGACGTGAGGGGATGTGAAGAGACACATTCATTTGTTTAGTTAATTTAACAGATCTCTTTTACACCATCATGCAGTATGATGCACTGTGACAAATCATTAGCAGAAATATGGAAATTCACATCTTCTAAACATTTTGCAGATGTTAATAATTATCCCACACATTTTCACAAAGCAGTTCAATATTATTAACTACTAGCTGAAAGTGTTTACCCATGTTATCCACTGTCACTCAACAAGTCTAGAGCTGAGCGAACAGTAGAACGAAGAAGCTCCTTGTTGCCATCAACATCTTGTACCAATTAGATTGCGCTGCTTATTCTCATTCTACAGGGGTTAACTGTCATTAAGAATAGATGACTATTTTTCTCTGAGTTACTGTAGTGGTTCAGGCCCAGCTTGCAAGTAAGCACCATGTGGCTGGTTGCTCATTCCTCGCCACCTGCCTCTGGAGGACAATCGAAGAAAAAGGTAAAAGGCTTGTGGGTTGAGACAAGTATAGTTACTCATTAAGTATAGTTACTCATTAAAACCCTCTCTATCCAGTGAACTGCATGGAATGGGCTTCCATTCCAATTCTTACAGAATGTCTTCATTCACAGAAAACCTCACAAAAACTCTTATTAAAATTGCCATTAAATGAGTCTCTAGAAGTGTTATGGATGGACTGAACCAGACTGACAATACTCTCCTTTGATCCTAATCTAGTTCTTCTACAGAAAGGATTGTAACACATTATTAAAGCAAAGAGAAGAAAGATGGTCTAGGAGACATCTTGGAAGATGCAGAGTTGCTGATGCAGAGTACGTCCTGGTCAGGTGATGTGGTCCCAGTTCTTCACTCAGCAGTCTCTCCACTCCTGGTGCTGCTGTACCTGCCCCAAGTGTGCTCTGCAACTGCCTGGGATTGTTTGTTCATTCACTCGTTCAAAAGTGAAGAGTCAGTCAACGCTTTATTCTTCCTCACGCTCCACAGACAGTAGGACTTTTGCTGGACTTCTTGGCTCTCTCTATATAGCAGGACAAGATAGTTTAATTTCTCTACTTGCTGCCTCCCTCTGACATTTTCCTCTTGTACCTCTTGCCCTGCTCCTGCTTTCTTTCCTTTCTCTCCTTAAATGCAGTTGATAGCACTGCTGTTCAGGGCTCTACACTTTGGCTGCAGGTGTAATGAACCCTGTTCCCAAGAGGAAGCCTCATGCCCTAAAATGCAGGTCAAACAACTTAGCACTTCTGTGAACTAAGTATTGTCTTTTAAAAATATTTCAAAAAGAGAACTTGTTCACCAGAGAACAAAAGACCAGAAGGGTTTATAACTCCTAACACAAACCATCTGCTTGAACATAAAGCTGGTAATGTATCTGTATTTTCAATTTAGGCCTCGAAGCATCAGGAACAAGAATACCAGCCTGAAGGCTGTTGCTCAGACTTGTCTTTCTGTTAATGAAACAGTTTTTCAAGAGAAGTGTTATCACATCATTAAAAGCCAAACAAAATACTTCCAGAAAACCCCAGCATACTCTTTTATGAAGTTGAACATTTCCCTCTCACACTCCAGAGTAAAAGTACAGGCTGCAACTCCATATGAAATATTGCTTGTCATCATGAATCAATCAGAGTGAAGAGCTCATTCTGTAGTTGCTCTTTATCAATAATTTTAATCTAAAGTTATGTATTAAAATATCCATCACTGATTTGCTACCAAAAAAAAAAAAAAAAAAGCCCCAAACAAAAAAGCCCCCCCAAACCAACNNAAAAAAAGCCCCAAACAACAAAACCCCACCAAACCCCAAACCTGTGAATTTTGACCATTATGGGCATTTTTCCTTCTCCTCTCTTGGAAATAACATGACCCATGGCCCATTTTTCAAGCCAGATTTCAATCCTCTCCAGCCAGATGTCAGGAAACCACAAAAGGTGCTTGAAAGAGCACAAGAAATGGCTGGTTCTAATCTGAAGGAAAAAAAGAAGTTGAGGAACAAGGCAGCTACTTGTGGCAGAATGTTATTTTTTCTTCAGTCTCTGCCTGCATATTTTCACAACATGTGTACTCTGTTACTTCCCTCTTTTCCTTAGGTAGATACCTCTGCTTTGGAATAAAAGAAGGCCCAGGGGTGCTACTTATAAGGACTGCACTCGCCTTGATATGTTGTTTTTGAAATGAACACATACAATGGACATATTTCAAACTTGGACCTTTGCCATCATAGATGTTGCTTTTAGTTCAACATTTTCAGATGATGGGGGGGGAAGGGCAAGAGGTAAGGAGGAGGCTGGGAGTGGGGTCATACACTCTATCCTTTACCAGATGTGGGATCTCATGGGAGCCAAGTGTGATAGCCCACACAAATCCCTCTAAACACACATCATGGAGAGAGAGGGGAATGCAAACTGACCCTCTCCAAGTGCCGAGTGTTTGAAAAATCAAATACAAACCACAGGGAGAAAGGAATGATGAGGCCATACCTTTGCCATCTGACTGCTTGGATTTAAAAAAAAGGTGGTATGATTAATAAATTATGTTTTTTAAAAGAAATAATCTGTTTACAAATTATTTGTGTGGGAAGGTATCAACCTGAATGAGATTTTTCCCATCTTCTCCCTGTAAACTGCACACCCTGTTAAATGCACTGTGCCTCATGTACATGATGTAACCTGCCATTTGCAACCCAACAGATGCACTAGACTAGATTAGACATCTGTTCTGTAGACAAATTAGATCGAGACCTAGGAAATTCTAGATTAAACAGACTCAGATACTAACTCACACTCAAATACTAACCCAGATAAGGACACTGGTAAGATACACTTTTCAACATCATTCTCATGCATCAAATGACAAAGCAGCATACAGATAGAGGAAGGACAAAAATTGGCAATGGGCTCACCCTCGGCAGTTACAAGCCAGGTTACTTCCAAGTGCCATGTGAATGAAGCCTGAATCCCTGAAAGCTGCCATGGGTACGAAGCCAACTCAGAGCTGGGAAGAGCTGCCAGAGGGGCTGCGGGTAGAGCTCAAGCAAAATCAACTTGAGAAGAAAACAAAGCATTGAGTAGTTCCTGAAAGATGCTACAATGGTCAGGAGGAGTATAGAATTCTCTGCACTACGCAGTATTGAGTCCAACTCCACAAAGTATTTTTGAACATGTTTTTTACATGCATGTGCTCACTTAAAGTGAAAATCTATCGAACCTTATTTTATCTCAAACCTGGCGACAGATCACCTGAAGAGTCATATTTAAATACTTGGTCCTTACTACTCATCTCTTCCTCCCTGATCTTTCCAGTTACCATAATCTGATCCCTTCCCCCTTCTTCCAAAAATAATACAGTTACTAAGGTCTTATCTTCCCCATTATTACATGCAATTACTTTCCCAGAATGTCTCCTTTTTATTGATTCTTTCCTTTTTGATCTCCCTTACATCCTTTGCTAACTATACATACCTTTTTCCTCCCTACTTATTCACTTACCATGAGGGTATCCTGTCCTCAGCTCTACAGCTCCAAGGAGTAACCAACTACTTGCACAGAGCACAGATAAATTACAAACCTTGTGTCTGCACACATGGGTACCCTTCCCTTTCTCCTGGCAAATCCTAGCCAAAGGACCATTTCTCCCTCAAAACGAGGAAGCAATTTGCCAGCACGAAATGGAAAAGACTGAGCAGATTATATTTAATTATCTGCTTACATCTTATGGTGGTGCTTCCATAACCTAAGTATTAGATAGGTGTAAATTTGATAACTATGTTGGCACACTGCAATTCTCACACCATACATGTTATACTCCGTTTCCCACCAGTACACCTCATCTAGAGCACAGACGGTCAAGGGGGAAGGAGTTGTTAGAGAAATGCTATAAATTGGAATATATTGCAGCAACCACTAGCATGTGCAACATATACAGAGATTGAGACAGTTCCCTGATAGTCCTGAGACAAGCAGAATTAAAATTATCTTTACCTTTCATTTTTTGCAGTGTAGGGAGATTAAGCACACATATTCTAGATCTAGTTTTTGTGTATTGAAACAGAAGTATAAGTAGAAAACTCCATCACTGTTCAGTTATTTGAGAAACCACTGTTTTTCTTGCTGCTCTTTCAGAAAGGACACAGTAATGACAATACCCTGTAACTGGGAAGCCATTGAGCTCTAGGGCATTTTACAGCCTTAGAAGTCAAAAATAGCTCCACAACGGACCACATTTTCCAGAAGTTGTGGATTGATTTATACACACAGACCTATCTGTGCAAACTCCAAGACACATTAGGAATACAATAACCTTGAATTTCTATAGTGCCTTACTGACTGAACTAACTACACTATTTAAGGCAGCCACTACTAGGCTGCAAACAGCTCTGAAGTGAAACACAGCAGTACTTTGTAGGAGCCACACAGTGTTATGCAGCACTAGGAACCATACAAAGAAATCTAATAACATGACAGGAAGAGAATTTATGTTCCACAATAGGTAGATGAACATTGGGTACATTTTGGCATGGAAGGGCTAACAGGGTTTTCACCTATAGTATATATGCTATGTTCCCAGTGCCACACAAGCCAGCTCTGTGCTGTAAAAAATGGCTTCTTTTATTGGTCTAGGGCAGGAGAAGTCCTCTGTCCTGCTAAGCAGTCTCAGAAAAAGTTACTATGGAAAGAAGCAGAAAGCCACCCAGCACTTGGGCAATTCAGTCAGTACCCCTGGCATCCTCTGGCACATGCTGGACAGCTTACCAGGTGAAGTGACAGTAGGAGCAAGGCTCCATTTCTGACACTGCTGCCACTCAGCCCAGAAGCTGGGCAGCAGTCCTCACCAGGCTAACTCTGCGATGGAAGATTTAACCTAAGAGGATATGTAAGAAACAAAGAGGTGCAAGATCTGCCAAATCACAAACCCTTGTAACATGATACCAGCAATGGTATGTGTACAAGAATACAGAGCATCACAGACAGCTAAAAAAGGTGTTACCATGACCTGATAATTGCAGATAAAATGATACGGGCCCTGCCATTGCATGCTCCAGAAAGAAAAAGGGGACTCATACATGCAACTCTTTCCTAGCTCCATTCACCCTTTTGCAGTGTCTTGGATTAAACTTGAATACTGTTATCCTGTGAAGTAGCAGAACTCCAGAGTCATCTAATAAGCCTCTGAAATACACTGCTGCTTACCAGAGGGGCAAGGTTTCAGGACATAAAAGGTAAAATAAACCCCAACAGGTGTCCTACAAACATCCTCATGTGTCTATACTGAGCAGTATTTTCATACCATTCTCTTCCTCTCCTCTTCACTGATGTGAAGGGAACTCTAATAAATTCCTCTCCTGTCAGTCCAACAAATGAGTCTCCACTGGGAGGCCAGTAGGGAGACCCTTCTCACAGCACCCTGATTATTAAAAGTCAGTTCTCTCATGAAACATTTTAACCTTGTAGGGACAAGTATTGCAATAATATTAAACTATCATAATAGCTTGAGCACTGTTAATTACTTTTGTAACTTCTGACGTATGAGGAACATTTCCAGAAGGCTGGTTCCCAGTGATGCTGTTTGCATCTCTGTATCACCCTGAGCCTGAAAGATTCATGTGTTGCACAAATTTAATTTCAGAATAGAAATATGATTCTCCAGACATCAGATTTCAGGCACTCATTGCATCCCATCATAATTTTAGCAAGCTGGCTTTATCACTGCCCCATTCTCCTCATAAATATAATACACGTTACCTGTTACAATCCTCCCCAGTATTTCCAAAGTTTTCTAGACATTAGGTGCGAATTTATTTTTATCTTCAGGGATTGTCATAAGTCTACAGCACTTCAGTACTGATGGCATTTCTGTCAAACTCCAGATTGCCTTTAACAGTTCTCTGTCCTGGCCCTGTTCCATTTTTTGCAGTTTTCAGATCCATCCACATTTCACAGCTATCTGTGTGTGAAGGCATCCTACATAACAACCTGAGGAGGCACCTCCTGCTCATGTTTTGTTTCTTTCCAGTCTCTCAGAGTTTCTGGGGCAGCACTTTTGCATGACAGTACAGAAAGCTAACCTCACATTTATCCCTCTCCAAACTCTAAGAAAGAAACTGCCCTTAAAACCATGTTTCATTTCAGCTGTATCCTTAAACCCCAAACTCTGGGAAACTAGAATGAACTAGTGTAAATCAAACAATGCTCTTACCACTTAGACCCGCCCTGCAACCCTTTCCAATCAGGGAATCTAAAATTACCATATTTACAGCATTTGCGGCGGAGCCAAGTACAAAACAAGATGAATAGCTGTGACGCACAAGGCAGAGCGTGGAAGTATGCAGCTGGGCCTGCAAACAATATAGGCACTAAGTGCTGAAGTCCATCTAATGCTCTTCACAGACCAGAGTGACTCAGAGGGGAAGGGGGGAGGGAGGAGCAGAGAAATTCCAGGAAGATGAGTGAAAACACAGCAGAAATCCCAGGCTGCTTCACTAACGGGTAATTGAAATGACTCACAAAAGTTCTAGTAGGGAATTCAATTAATTAGGGACATGACTGCGCCAAGGGGAGGAGGGAAATAAAAGAATGCCGGTAATACAAGAAAATCACTCCGCTCCATTCATTTAAAAAAAAGGGCCTGGAAGAAAACCTCAAGGGAAGAAACAGCCAAGTTTTAAAAGGTAAGGTCCCTACCCCTTTTTCTGCACAGAAAAAGGCCACAGTCAAACAGCCCTGACTTCATGGGAGGAGAAAAGGGCAAATAAGCACATCTCTATTGCCTCCCCCCCTTCTAGATTTCTAATAAAAAGGAAGGAAAAGAATAAAAGTTGATATATTAACTACATCATCATTAAGGCAACTGGTAACAAGAAACTACAAAGACAGAGGAATGACACAGGACAGATTAATACAGTGCTGCTAATAGCATGCCCCTCTTCCTAACACTGATGCCTGTTCAGTTTGACAGTGACGGGCAGACAACAGGCAGCAGCAGGAAGATGAATAAATGAAAAAAAATCTGGGGACGGATGAAGGAAAAAACCATAATGCAAGAAAGTCAGCAGCAGGAATGGGGACAAACACAAGCACTGGAATTGACAAGAGCAGGGAGAAAAAAATGGAAAAGGAATAGTTGGAGAGAAGTGGAAGGGAAATGGGGAAGGGCACGGATGAGAGAAATGGGAGGGAGGAGGAGAAGAGCAGATGCGGGAAGGGTCAGGGAAAGAACAAAAAGTTTCAAAATCAGTCAGCAGTTAGGACTTGTTGTGACGGGTACACAGCAACCATCTGTTGACAAATACTGTTTCTGATCAAGCCTGAGAGACTAAATTTACACAAGTGCTAGTTTAGAAATCTTGAATAAGGTGTGACCTCAGCTTGCAGGCCTACAACTGATCATTCCTGGTAGTGGAACAGCAGGGAGAGAAACACTGATGGGGAGCAAGTGCTTATACCTGGGATGGAAGTAGGATTTGCAGCCTTTCAGGATGAAGTTACCATAGCTTGAAACATAGCTCTTGCTGCACAGCCATTGCTCTCAGGCTGGCTGGCTGTTCAATTGCTTTACACAAAAGAAACTCCTGGTTGTTTTTTACCTTAGCAATCATGAAGAGATCTAACAAAAAGTGTTTCTTAGGCCCTATCAGGTTCAGCGCTGAACGTCTTCTGAAGGCTTAGATATGCTCTCACACTCAAAGATCAAGATACTACTGCTGTGAAAGGTTGGCAAAGTTTCCAGTATGCTGCATGTTTGAGCCATTAGCTAAGTATTTCTCTTCCCAGGGCTGTCAATCTGACATCTTAGCAAGAAAATACATAAATCAAATTGTATTCCTCTGTCAGAAAACTGACCATTAATGTCAGCTCCATTCTCAAATAACTTCCAGAAGAGCAAAAGACTTTTTATAAGCTTTATATTTATCCAACAGAGGAAAGAAGATACGACACAGCAAACAATTCTTAGTTGAAACACAGTGGACGAAAAGGAAAATTATAGTATTTATGTAACAAGAACCTGTATGATACAAATATCCTTATATTATTGTGAATACACTAGTGTCTAGACACGGAGATTGCACTACTGTGACTACATCTACGCTTTCACAGTGCTTTAAGTTAGATTCATGCAAAAATGAGTATACAGAAATCCCCAGCTGATTCTGAATTGACCTTCCAATGAGACACGAAGGAGCACTATGTCACTGCAGGAATCATCTTGCAGAAGAGGTATAAAGTTGAGAAACAAATTCCTATTGGCTACTTTAAGACAATCACCCCTAGAAATTCTGCAAAGACATTATTGTTGGTGCTCTGGACAAATGTAAATGGATTCTAGTTTCAAATACCAGCCGGGCTGGTAGTTTCTATGGAGAAGGACTACAAACCATGGGCATTCAGTGCCTAGGTGCCCATGAAACAATGTGATTATCATACAGGAATTACAGTACAGCCATAAAAT
>WEIS01024305.1:0-38879 GCA_013389965.1 Todus mexicanus | reverse complement strand
GTGTGTGTGTGATTTGATTTTTAGGATATATGGGCATACAGAGCGTTTTCCACTGCTCTGAGAACACCCCCAGGCCGTGGCTGTGCTAAAGCTGGGAGGGTGTGTTGGAGGCAGCTTCACTGTGTCCTTGCTGTGGTCAGTAAATGTTTTCTCTGAGCTGTTGTTATGGCTTTGAGGTGTTGTCCAGGCCTCCATGCCCCCCAAATGGGGAGAATGCAGCTGGTTTCTGTTACCCTGGGGCAGCAGCTGGTTGGTAGGAGCTCTCTGCTGAAGCAGTTGGGCAGGTCTGGACCCCTGTGGTGCTTTTTGGGTCTCCCCTCCACTGAGCTGCAGTGTGGGGACTGCAGGCAAGGGCTGGGCAGGCTCTGAACATCCTTGTCCCCTCTGCCTCTGTTCCTTCTTGTCCTGAAGCCAGGGCCGCTGCCTCCTCCCCTCTCTGTGTCCTGTGTCCCTGCCGTTGCCATGGTGGTGTTGGGGCTGGCCTGGAAGCCTTGTTGCTTTGGGAACCGGAGCAATGGCCCAGCTGACTGCAGAGATCCAGCCTGTGAGTGGGGAAAGGTGGAGGATACTGGTGACCACCCCTGAGCTGAGTGGTGCTGGACACTGGCTGCGTCCCCTCCCGTGGGGGGTGGCTTTCGGTGCCTCAGGAGGGAGGGCTTGGGAGCGGGGCTGTGGGGGAGCTTGGAGCGGTGGGGTGACGCCTCCTGCCCTACACAGCGTCGTTGGGGACATCACTTGTGCAGGACAGGGGAGAGGGGTGGGGGTCTGCTTGAGGCAGGGTGACCTCGGTCCTCCCAAACATCTCCTACCAGTAGGTAGTGCTCATTCTCCTGCCAGATCTGTTCCCCTGCAAGGAATCTGCAGTTTTGGGGAGGATTTTAGGGGTGAAGTTGCCTGTGGAGCAAAGAAGGGGCTCTTGTGCTGGGTGAGAGGCACTTGGAGGCTGCAGCGCTTTTCATGTTGGATATTGGGAGCTGGAGCCCCTTCTCCCTCCAACTAGAGCTGGACAGGGAGCAACCTTCAGTCCCTGAAAGAGAAACTTCTGAAATCCCTTCCTTCCCATGGGTTGCTGAGGTGACTGCCTCCAGACTGTGGGTTAAACGTGGTGGGGATGGAGGCTGCCTACCTGCCTCAGCTGCTGGTCATGCCCTCCTCACCTTACATGAGGGCTTTGGGATGTTTTGCCCTCAGATCTTTATTGTTTAATATTTATTATTACCCAGCCTGTGAATGAGAGGTGAGATGATTTATTGTTGCTCTGTCTACAAAACACTGTGAAGGCTTGGGATGAAAAACGCAGCAGATGGCCCAGGTAGAAATGACAGCAAATCTAACTCGCCCTGACTCTTCTTTCCTTGGATTTTAAACCTGTAGGTGATTTTTTTGAGAAGTAGCAATTCCTGTCTGCATCTAGGGATGATACGAAGGTTGGAGTACTCTAGGAGGGTACAGGTTACTCATAACAGGTTCTCCAGCCTTACCCCTTAACTGAAGGGTAGGAAATAACTCAGTGAAGCCAAAGCTTGCTCTGTAACACCTCAGGGTTATGGGCAGTGCTGTGATGTTACAGTAGCAATCCAGTAAATCCAAAATATTTACTAATCTGGGGGAATGGTTGGACTTGATGATCTTAAAGGTCTCTTCTAACCAAAATGTTTCTGTGAAATGTGATCCAGATGCCAGAAAAAGAGTAAATAAAAATGGAGTTGCAAAGCCAGGATAGCAGAGAGCAGATGCTGGGAGAGGCAGCTGGGAAAGAGAAACTAGTCCTGTAAATACTGAATTATAGTATGTGGAGCTGGGGAGTCTCCTTGGAAAGGAGCTTGGTCCATCCCACTGTCAGCTGAGAGTTGAAGTTTATTAAAAGAAATAAGGGGAAGAGGTAACACTGGGCTCCTCTTAATTATCTCAGCGATGGTAGAGCTTTTGTGAGAAATTGCAGGTTGACCATAATGAAGTGATAAAACAGAGATGCTGGAATATAAAGGTGGCAGGTGAGGCTTCCTGGGTGGCAAGACTTGATTTAGAAAGCACTTAGAGGTGGGCTGGAGGAGCAAGAGATTAGTCCTGGAAATCCCGCTCCTCCTTTCCTTGAGAGGCTGTTTATGTAGCAATTATAGCTAAGCAGGTGATTTCTAGGCAAGAAATGTGGTCTCGCTACTTAAGCCTGAACAGAAGATGATTTAACTGAACACAATTGCTCAGTAGCATCCTGGTTGTCACTTTTACATGATCTCCTGTCTTACTCTCCCAGCAGTGTATAATAGCGAGGCAAATTAACCCATTACCCCAGAAAAAGGTGGTTTATCTTCACGGATGGAAGGAGGAGGATTTACTGTGGATACTGCAGCAAGATCCAGCCACCAGTCTGTGCTCCTACGAGAAAAACTGGGTCCAGTGTGTTTTAGTGCAGAGCGTGCTGAGATCTGTACATCTGGAGAGTGGTCAGTTGGTGTCAGACCAACTTCAGCACAAGTAACGTGGGGTCCCTTGCAGTAGGAGCACTGACCCATGGCATGGTGACAACCACAGGGTCCTCACAGACACCAAGCTGTGCTTTCACATGAAACTTCTTATCTTTTTCTTAATGTCCATTAAGAAATGTGCTGTTGATTCTTAATTTCCTGTCTTTTCTGGCACAGCATCACCAGAGAGCTCTTCAGTTTTATTTCACAGAGGGAAGTGCTTGGACATAGGCACGCAGGGATTTGGATGCTTCAGGGCTATATCTGAGTGCTCACATCAACCTCTTCCTCAGCACAGCTTTTTTTGCCAAGCTCAGGGGCCCTGAAGGGCCCCTCTGTGCATGGATTTGTGGCGTCGAGCCTCTTGAATTTTCCAGGTTCTGGCATAACTGCGCTTGCACAAAACCTTACCTCGTGCCTACGGATGCCTGGACTGTATGGCCTTAGCCTGTACCATGAGCTGGGTCGCGTTCTGAGTTAATATTGCTGCCCTAAAGAGGTGATGAATGTGCTTTTATTTACCCCTGATGCAGCTCATGGCCACAAACACTCTCCCGGGAGCAGGGTGAGCCTGTGCAGACACTTCTATCTGCCTAGCCTGAAGTGAGGAGCCTCTGTAGTAGCTGGGAGCCCACAGCGTGAAACAAATCTTCTTCCTTCACTTTGAAGATGATTCTGGTCTCTTTTTGTTCCCCCCAGAGACTGCTTATGCACTGCTCATTAAATAGTCATTAGCTGAAAGACTTTAATCCAGGGAGCACAGCCTCCCAGCCACAGCTTTTCTTTAGCTCTCGAGCTCTCTGCTACCCAGCAGATCAGGGCTTTTTCTTTCTTGATTTCTCCACGCAGCAGTGCTTGGAGATGTGGAAGTCGCCTTGTGTGGGCTGACAAGCAGGACTAAGGAATGGATTTGACCCCTTCTTTCTACCTGGGAGGGCTGGAGAAATAGAGGGGCGAGTTCAGTAGCAGGAATACAGCCAAGAGTGGGAGCTGGCTTGTTGGGATTGAGAACAGGCTGAGGTACCACCATCACATTTGGCATTGGGTGCTGAGGGGCTTGCAAGCATTCTGTGTTTCATCTCACCATGCAGCTCCATGAAGACACTTGGTGGCTGGAAGTTTCCTTGCTAACACGTGAGGCTTTCTCTGGCCAGTCCCCTGAGCATGAAGCTTGGCTCTTGCTGTCCTGTTTCCCTGGAGCAGGCAGGAGACACTTCTGTGCTGAACAGGCAGGGCTCTAGTGTTGCTCCTAAGGTACTGATGCCATGGGAAGGAACACAAGCTGGCAGCCTGGACCAAGCAGGACTTGATGGGTCTCATGTTGGCATCTGTCTGTAGCTTCTGAGATGGGGAAGCATCACCCACCAGCCAGTTTCCATTCCTTATAACACTTCTGTCTTGATGCCTTGAGTGCACCAGAGTGTCGCATCTGAGGTTGCTTTGCCCGAGCTCTTCAGTTTCCACGCCCATTTGTGGCTGGACACCACGTGGGTGATGTTTTGGGGCGAGTTTCCACAGGTTAACTGTCTGGAGAGCCAGTTAGTTTTCAGGGGCTCCTCCCTGACTGGATTGTAAACCTCTAAATAATGAATGTTGGTTTTCAAATGGAGGGTTCCTCATTCCCAGCTGAGCAGATGTGATGATTCGGGTTGCGTGTGGTGTGTGTCTCCTGAGAAGCTTTTGTTTATAGCATCTGCTGTGCTGAAAACGTGTGAAGCTCCCTGGCAGCTGAGATGCTCTTGTAAGTTGGGTGTCCTTGGCTGGTGTGTGTGTGTGTATACGTGTGCGCGGTTAATTGGAACAAGCTCATCAGATGGGGATTCACCAGGTGCAGCAACCGAGGACACCCCCAAAGGCATTGTTGGAGCTGCAGTGACATGGTGATTTGCTTGTTTTCATTGCCGTTGATGTGATCGGGGTCCTCCCTGGGCGAGCGAAATAGAAATGAAATTCTTGCTTTGCAAGTCAGAGTGGAAACTTTTTTTTTTTCTCTCTACTCCTTAAAGAAATGATGAGCTTGTCTGAGGTGTCTGAATTAATTTCTGCGCCTCGTGGAGCATTAACAAATGCTCTTTCAAGGCGGACTTCCTGATAGTGCTGCAATCATTTGTGGCAGAGGAAGAGGTTTAAGCAATAGATGGGCTGTGGGGATTTGCAAGGCTCAAACTTCATCAAGGCGTTTCAGTGGTGTTGTCAACCCCCTGGAGTAAGACGGAGCTGACCAGTTGTGATTCTGAGGAAGCTCAAGGCAGGAAGCATAGTCAGAGCTCCAGCCTGGAGCTGAAGAAATCTCCAAGCTACAAATGCTCGAACATGCATCTGTTCCCTTGGTGTGGGACTGGTTAAGATGATAATCTCTCACTCTTCACTGGGTTAGTGGGCCTTCCCTATTGTTTTGGTTGGAAAAGGCCTTTCAGATTGAGTCCAACGATTCCCCAGCACTGCCAGGGCAGCTACCCCATATCCCTCAGCACCACATCTCCACCCCTGCCCTGGGCAGCCTGGGACACGCCTGGGGAACCCTTGACAGTGGGGAAGAAATTGTTCCTCGGCTCCAACCTAAACCTCTGGTGCAACTTGAGGCTGGTTCCTCTTGTCCTGGCACTTGTTCCTTGGGAGCAGAGCCTGACCCCCCCTGGCTCCAACCTCCTGGCAGGGAGTTGTGGAGAGTGAGGTATCGTGACGAGATGCTGCTGTTTTGAGGACCTTCCCCCTGAGGCTGCCCAGTGCAGCATCTCCCTCCTTAGAGCAGGAGGAGCTCAGCAGCAAAATAACAAACAAGACTTCAGCTATATTGTCAAGCTCTGAACTCTCTCCTTCCTTGAGGTCCTGCTAAAATCCTCCCACTCTGCCGGGCAAGGTGTAACAGTTGAGGAGAGGGGACACTGGGCAGCCTTAACCTTGCTTGTTGCATTCCAGAGGCCTCTCAGAAGCCACGAACCCAGTGACGGTTACTGGGGCAGTGACAGTTGCTGCTGGGCAGGTGGGAGAACCGTTGCACCAACGGCTCCCTGGCCTGCTCCTGGTCCTCTGGGCTGGCCACAAGCACAGCCTATGGTGATTGAGGGAACAAGACTGGCCACTACACAAAGCAAATGCTCCCAAAGAAGCGTAAATTACTTGTCCTAAGGTAGCATCTGGGCACTGGGGAAGGGAGGAAGCAGTTTTGGCATGAGGGTCACCAGCAGGGATGCAGCACCTGGGGCATACTCAGCAGGATTTAACTCTGTGCCTGGTTTAGGAGGAAGTCTGGGGAGGTAAAAGGGGGCTTTATGGGTTCTAAAACTGCTGTGCAATTTGTGGTGATGCTTGTCTAGGTGATCTCAGCTGTTGTGTGCTGGCACAGCTGGTTCCTCTGCTCAGGCTCAGGGTATTTGGGCTCTGAACCCAAAGTCAAAGTGCCAGAGCTGTCTGTGCCTGGGGCAGAGGGGAAATTACAACCCTTCCCTCACTTCTGGGGTGGACAGAAGAGTGTCTGAGGTGGAGGTGGTGGGCTGGAGGTGTGTGGTGGTGTCCAAGTTGCTGTTTTGTCCTATCCCTGCAGGAAAATGTGGCTGATTTCTTAGTTCTCTTCCTGTCCTTCTTAGTCTGGGAGGCTAGTCCCTGTGGGCGCAGGGGAAGCGGAGCTGTGGGAGTGCTTCACTCCAGGGCTGGAGGGTAGGGGAAGCTGTTAGACTGGGCTGGGGACTGTGGATGTTGGAAACCCTCTGGAAATAAGCATTATGGACATGATGAACAGGATTAATTTCAAGCAAAGTGAAATTACGGTTAGAAAATGGGAACAAATAATCCAGTTATTCTCAAGACTCAGTAATAAACCACTGAAATCCAGATTAATGTTGTATCATCCCCATTAGCTTTCTCTCTTGAAAAATAGACCTTTTTAGCTGTAAGTCCTAGCTCTTGCTGCAGCCTCTCCTCGTGGCCATAGGACCGGGCTGTGCTCTTGTGGTTCTTTGTAGGACAGAAGTAAACTACAATTTGATTGTCCCTTAAAACTGTCAAGGGTCCAGTACCACAAACACGTTCATTGCTGTGGCTGTTTGGGGAGTAAAGGACCAAATTTATTGCCTTGCAAGAACCTGAGGGGAAGGGATGGTCGTCTTCATATAGATGTCCTGCTGTATACATCAAGTCCACACAGAAAAGATGATGTAGAATGGATGGAAGCAGGAGGGAATATGATCTCAAGATATCAGGAGCTAAAATATTGTAGAGTAGAGCTGGATTTGGGAGCACTGGTCTTTTAAGTGCCAGAAAATTAGTGGGCAAAACTACCTGTTCCTTGGGCCAGTTGACCAGAAGGAGAGGGGAAATTATTTCTGGTCCAAAGTAGTGCATAGAATCATAGACTGGTTTGGTTTGGAAGGGACCTCTAAAGATCATCACGTCCAACCCACCTGAGGGTTTATCTTGGATTTTTGTTGGTGCTTGAGACCAGCTTTCTGGGATTGTCTTCTCTTCTTGCCCTTTCTTGCACTTCTACGTAGTGTGACAGAGATGGAGAGGTGGTCAGCAGGCTGGTGACTGGAAGAAGATCAACCCATGGACTTTTTAACCCATTCTGCTTTTAGGATAAGAATGCCGGAGAACTGCATTAGGAAGAACTGCATGCTGTTAGGATAAGGTCTTGAGTGGCCCCACTTTCACATATGTCACATTTCTTTTTGAGCTAATTGCTCATATTCCTCTAATGACTTCAAGCTTTTATTTCTGCTGTTACAGCCTCTGAAATGCCTGGAGGAAGCCTTGAGTTTGGGTGTTAATAAGTGGGAATTAGGGTCCTCATTCTCCATGGAGCAATGCTCTTGGGCACTGCGGTAATTTCATGCCTGGAAGGAGTCGTATTTGTTTGGTAATTTCCGTAACTTAAACCACCCAAATTAACCTTGAGAAACTAGTTCTTAATCAGAGTTTTGAGCTCTCTGGTCCGTGAGTTGGAATCATCACGAGGCTCCTTGCACAAAGCGAGGACATTTGGTTTGCAAAACAGGAAAGTGATCTGATTTTAACGCTCAGGGCACCAGCAGTGCCTTGGTTTGAGGTTGTTCAGAATATCCTTAGTGCTCAGTAGGGTCAGGCACAAAGTCATATCGAGTCAGGCACAAAATCGCATCAGGTCAGCTGCTTTTGCAAAGTGAAGCCGCTGAAGTGACGTTTATCTTCCTTCTGTTGCCACCGAAAAGCTTCTCTAAAGAGTAATAAAGGACAGTTTGGATATTCATAGAGATCTGGATAATTCCAGTAACTGGTGTTCCCAAAGTAGTGGAAGGGGGAAATGTGTGAGAGATGCCAGTGGGTCCTGTGGGGCTTGCGGGACTGAAGCCACAGCAAAAGGCTGTTCTGGCTCAGGGAGTGTTTGTTCTGGAGTTTTACTTCTATGGATCTTAACTCTGCCACTTCAGTATTGTTGCATCATGTAACAGGGTGGGGAGGCTTGACGTTCTCCGCTTTGGAAGGAAACACAGCCTGGAGATACAGGTGAATCCTTTGGGCTTCTGGATTTTCAAAGTCCTGTTGCTGCTTCTTCCAGGTGACCAGAGACATGGCCACTGGCAAGAACCATTGGTCCATGGGGTCCTCCAAAATGCCTGATGGAGTCCAGAGCAAAGTGGTAGCACCTCATAATCCGAAGCTAGTCACAGAGGCAGAGGAGCCTGTAACTGTAAGTACCTGCTGTGGCCAGGTAGGAGCTGTGTCGAGGCTAGAAACTCCCCCTCCTCTGTCTGCCCCTCCTGTGGTCTAGCAGCTGTGTGAAGCCATTGCTGCTCTGACCGTACCGATCTTTCAGTGGGCTGCTCAAACTCTGCCTGAAGACTTAAGACATGGCTGGTCCCAAGTGGAAAACGTTCCGAAACAGTTGTTATAGCTCAGATCCAGCCCTCCAAACAGCAGTGGAGTTTGAGCCATTTCTCCTTCCCATCCACAAACATCCCCTTTGCTGACTGGAGCTCACTTGGCTGGAGATGATCTACTACTGAGGCTCTGCCAAGAAGACCACAGAATCACAGAATTTGAGGCTGGAATAAACCTCTCAGATCATCAAGTCCAGCCTATGATCTAACACCACCACATCAACTAGACCATGCCATTAAGTGCTGCATCCAATCTTTCCTTAAACACCTCCAGGGGTGTTGACTCCACCACCTCCCTGGTCAGTCCATTCCAGTGTTTAATTACCCTTTTCACAAGAATGTGCTTCCTGACGTCCAACCTAAACCTCCCTGGCACAGCTTCAGGCCGTGCCCTCTCGTCTTGTCACAAGTTGCCTGGGAGAAGAACACGGCCCCCACCTGACTGCAACTTCCCTTCAGGTAGTTGTAGAGAGTGGTGAGGTCTCCTCTGAGTCTCCTCTTCTCCAGGCTAAACAACCCCAGCTCCCTCAGCCTCTCCTCATAAGACTTCTCCTCTCCTCTGGACCCGCTCCAGCACCTCAATGTCCTTCTTGAAGTGAGGGGCCCAGAGCTGCCCCCAGTGCTCGAGGTGAGGCCTCCCCAGGGCCGAGTCCAGGGGCAGAATTCCATCCCTAGTCCTGCTGGCCACACTATTCCTGACACAGGCCAAGATGCTGTTGCCCTTCCGTGCCAACAAGTCCCACCAACTCCTGTGCGAGGATCCTTTTCCCGCTTTGAGACAGATGTACTCCATCTGCCACCAGCAGACCAGGTGCCATATAAACTTCCCTATGATCAAAGAACCCAAAATTCCTGCGGTGGCACCAGTCTCTGAGCCACGTGTTAATCAGGTGTGTTTTCCATCCCCTTTCGATGTTTTTCCCTACCACTTGAGGGATTGATGAAAACACCACCTGCGCACCTGATCCTTCAACTAGTTATCTCTGTATGCTTCTGTGGAGGGGTGTGTGAGGCCAGGACGGAGAAAGGAAATGGTAATTAAGATAACTCGAGCTTGGCCTCCTTCCTTTGCACCTCAGTTGTGGCACAACGCTGCTTTCTTGCCTTCCTTCAACTCGCCCAGCAATGACGTCTCCACCCGGGTATTGGTTGTGAGCGTTGTGCAAGGATGGAGTTAGGGGATTTCTGATAACTCCTCCCTGCTCTTCAAAGGTCACTGGCTCTATCTAGCAAAAAAATAAAGAGGAAAGAAGTGCCCGAAGAGCAGAAATCCCCAAACATGTCACATCAAATCATGAGGAAGCTAATGGGACAGAGCTGCTTGGTTAGAGCATGTGTGTTCCGCTCTAGATCATTAATTTACTGATGTTAAATATTTCAGCAGGTAACTTACGGGACTTCCAGGACTATCCTAGTGGTTGTGATCACAAATTATTCATCAGTGGGACTTGAACAAGAAAAGCCTTTCTGTACAGAGGCGTTTCTGGAGCTCTTGCTGGTGTTTTGTGTTTCAGCTGACTCCCTCTGCCTTTATGAAGGAGATGTCTCTTACCACCGAGCAGAGGTTGGCCACCACTCAGGAGATGAGGCGGCCCCAGATTATCCAGCTTCTAGACATGAGTGAAGCCTCCCGTCAAAAGGTAGCCTTTTCCTGCCCTTTTCTTTTTGGTTTGATGTGACATTTGAAGGGGGTGTGTGCTTGTGACAGGCTTGCCTCCAGCTTATCTAAATACCTGGGTGACTAGGTCCTGTTGTCCTTTCAAACTGCTGCTGCTAGTGGAGTTCCTGCTGCCGGGGAAAAAGTAACACATTTTTTTGATGGTGAGACACCGGAGTCCTGCTCTATTCACCAATATAAGTAACTTCTGAAGTTGGTGGATTTTGCTGGAGTTTAGCTACCATCACAGATTTGTTTGCTTGCAAGAGAACTTTTAAGATCATCAAGTCCAACTAAAGCGTGACACTGGGGGAAAGCTGGGACAGGGCACAAGGGTACGAGCTTGCCATTTTCCGTCCTTCTGCTGAAAGAGCCACCTCCTGCATTCGTCTAGGCACTGGGAAATGCTTGGGGTGTTTCAGCAGTGACAGCATTGGCCTTTGAAGGCTGAGGGCCTGTGGTAATTCCTCAAGATCTAACAAACCCAATTGCATTAATGCTTTGGGTCGGAACAACACGTGGGACCCTTCAAGGGTGTTACATTTCCAGGCTGCCAAGTACGCAGGGGAATCACCCTGTGCAGAGTGGGGCCTGTGTGCTTCATCTGGAGCAATTTGAACTTAAATGTGTGTTTAAAGCTGCTTCGCTTACCGGCCTGCTCACTATAACACACACTTGGAACGTGTAGGTTACTGAGGTAGGCTGCTAAGTGGGAAATTGCCAGCAGGAGACCCGTGACAAATTGGTCAAGGATTGCCCTAGACAGCCCAGGAGGTTGGGAACACCTCAGCCGAGTGCACAAATAACTGGCAACGTGCTGCAGCTACCAGCTCCAGCGTGACCGGGGCTTCTGTGGAGAGCAGGAGGAGATCTGCTTGTGTCCATGGAGTGCGAACAGTGGAGCTGGAAGAGAGGAGACAAAGCAGGGAGGGGTTTTTCTCCAAGTAATGCCCCTGCTCTGTAAGCGTTTACTGTTGGTGTATGTTTTCAGACGTGCTTCTGCGGTGGTATTAAATTAAACAGCAATAGTGTATCGAGCATCTATTTAAAGCTTGTGGAAAAAGGAGATACCAAGTCCAGTCTTACTCAAGTTGCCCAGTAATGCTGAGAAAATTGCTGAACCTTATCAGCAGTCAGCATTTGCCTCGTTTTTCTTTTCCCTAACTTTCTTTTTGGCCTTACCTCCTTTGGTATTGTTCTCTCCTTACAAGTTTCCAGGTTCTATATAAAAAAAAAATGTTTAGGGATTTGTGAGACTCCATCACTCTTATCCCAGAATTGTTTCTTGTGGAGTTTCCTATGAATTCTTGGGGTTCACTTGCTCCATGAGTGCTCCTGGCTCTTCTAGAAAGTGCTCTGGAGCTGTGACCAGGTTAGCACAGGGCTCTGCTGGGGGTAAGCACTACCTTGCCTTTTGGAGAAAGAAACCTGGAGAAATACCAACCAAAAGAGCCTGCTCACTGTGATCCAGAAATCTTTGATGAGAACACAGGTGGGTTAGCTACTGTTTCCTTAGTGTAAACAGGGCAGATGTATTCACCAAGAGACTGAACTTCCCTGGAGATCAGTGCAGGTTTCTTATTCATGAATCCTCCTCCCAGCAGCTGAACCTCTCACTGCTCTTTCTTGCATCTCCAGTTCTCAGCAGTTGACCTGGAACAGAGCTTGTTCCAGCCTTTCCCATCAGAGGTGATATTTCAGAGATACGTCCCCTGCGAGGTCTACGAAGTGCCGCTGGTTCTGAGGAACAAAGACAAGGTAAGTGCTGGGCTGTGGAGGTTTAACACGGGGCTGGAGGAGTAATTCACGTGAGATACAGCTTAGCAGGTTATCTGCTGCAGCACAGCACATCCGAAATAGCATCTCACCACCTTTATTTTGCAAGATGGTGGAAATCTTCCCATGCTGAGGATTCGCCCCCTGATTTTGGCTGTGCATTGGTGGTATCTAATCCAAAGGAGCTTTTCAAGTCAGCAGTCTTCCCCTTGAAAGCTCTGGATTGATGGGAATGTTGAGGGCTCTACAGTTCTTACCTACTCCTCATACTTTACCGCAGGTGTGCCCCAGGTCCTGGTGGCTCCTTGGTTAGTTTTAGTCTCTAGCTGAGCATCTCTGCTGCTTGCAGAGTTCAGCTGCCTTTTGCAGCTCATTGTCAAAGCACAGGGCTTGAGTTTTCTCCACTTTACACTGGAATAAGTTATAATTAGTGGCATTAACACTCCAGGAAAGATGTTTTGAAACAGCAGTGGCAACAGACCAATTTAGCAGAAGCAGTGGGAGGCCTTTAGGTGCCACTTTAGGCTCCTGCTAAGCTTAATTCAGTCCTGCTTGGCTTTTTCTGAGACAACGTGGCTCTTTGCTTTCCCTTTGGAGAACCACAACAGAGCCGGAGTCACGTGTTCTTGAAGGTCTCCACCTTTACTTGAATAAATGGTGATAATTTTGAGATTTCCCAAGGAAGTTGAGGAGGGAAAAGTTGAAAAATGTCAGCAATTTTGTTCCACTGTCAAGAGGAAAATCGAGACCTTTATAAATTTCATCCGGGGAAACGTTTACGCGAATGAGGCAAGTGCCAAGAGCAAGCTGGTGGGAAAAGAGGAGGCAGGAAAGGAGCTGAGTTAGAAAGTGCTCTGGGAGAGAACATGGTGCACACAAGGGTTTCTCTTGACACGCAGCAGTGAGTGTGCTGGAAGCAGAGAAAGGTCAGGAAAAAAAAGGTGTAATTAAAGAAACTGGTAATGAAGAGTAAGATGTGTATGTGAGAGGGGAGCAGGATGGAAAGGTGGAATTGCACATGAGAGCAGGCGAATTAACCCCCTCTCTGAACTGGGGGAAACAAATGGACCAAAAAAAAAAGGCTGTTGGGACATATTGCAGGTGGAGGAACAGCAAGAGAAGTCAGAGTATATTCTGGGAGAGCAGGTTTTGACAAGGACGTGGCTGAAAATGGAAGATCCTTCAGCAAGGAAGGGTGCAGAGGTGGTCACTCGGTTACTCATGGAGAGAACTACACCATTCCTGGTCTTGTATTTAGCTTGGGAATGCTGGAAAGACACAGTGTGGATGCCCATGCCTAAGGGGTTCACGTGGTCCCCACTGATTCTGGGCACTCTTTTCTGTAGTTATCCTCAATGTGCCTCGGTTTCTTTCTTCCTATGACTCTACTTCCTTCCCACCAAGTTCTTTGGCTTCAACCGCTCTGTTATCCATGCAGCACTTCAAAACATTTGTGTTTGCCAAGTCCTAGCCAACAGGCAAACAGTTCATTCGCTCTGTTCATGCTCTGTTCATGCTTCCTCAAGTGGAAAAGAACATCTGCATCAACATTTCTGCCTTTCCCAGGAAAAAATAATCAACTTGTACAGCTACACCTAGGGATTTGTGTGCCCTGCAAAGGGCGGGTGGTGTGTGAACTGTTGATTGCTGTTTATTTTTCCCCAAAATGAATTAGTTTCGAAGCTAGTAAGACCTCGACCATTGGTGTAAAAGCAAGATCAGCTCTAAGGAAAATCTTCTTGCGTGTTTTAAGTACACAAAGATACAAATGATAATCCCCAGGGAGGTTATTATGCTCTAATTTTGTTGTCTTTTGGTAATGTCCTGGAGAAAAGCAATGTTGTGCTCTTGAAGTTTTCTCACCAGTTTCCCCAGATTCCTCTGAGTACTGCATGGCAGCCTGAGGTTCGTCTGCTCTGTAAAAATCCAACCACCAGCAAAGAATATTCCAAAAGGAGTCTCTGTAGTCATTTAAATATGGAAGTACTTTGCTGTAGACTTACTGCTCTTATCTGGGTGTTGTAAAATTGCTTTTCTGTCTTCAGGCTGCTCCTCACGACCCTCAGATGATCTGGGTGGCTCTTGTTGAAGGTGTCAGCCACAGGAGCCCATCTGCCAAGGGATTTGGTGACCAAAGTGTTTGTCTGCAGGGTGAAAGTGGCTCCTGGAACTCTCTGCCCCAGCGCATTGCTGGAAGCAAAGGGCCTTTGGAGAGTTCAGAACTGCCTTGGCTGCAGGTTACCAGGCTTGGGTGGGTTGTGCAGGGTGAACCTCCATTTCTCCCAAGCCTTATGTGGGTTTATTTATCAGTGAAGCTGCCTGTCAGGCAGAATCGCTTGGGTTTAGGCTTTCTGAAATGAGATTTGGTGCTCAGAGGTTGGTATTTGTGTGCTAGAAAATGTCTGTTTGCTGTTTCCATGCTTGTGGTATCCCAGAGGGCAGAACTTACAGCAAGGTGTCTGCTGGGCCTCCTGGGGGTGTGGAAGAACACCCAGAAATCTGCCTTGCCTGTGCTGGCAGCTGCCTGGCTACAATCACCAGGCAGCAAGAGCCTCTGGAGAGCCGAGATTGGCTTTTAATAATGAAACCACAGTGTGAGTCAGTGCTGGTCATGTGTCTCAAGGCAGAAAAATGCCTTTGAAGCCCATTAATTGATAGGCACAGCCTGGGGAGGTCGTCTGGCTTTCCATCACTTGGGCATGTTGGCTGCTCTCATCTTTTGCGTCAATCTTTTGTACAGTACTGGGCTTCTTCCTTCTTTACAGCTCCCTTGAAATTCCCTCAGCCATCTCCTTGT
This sequence comes from Todus mexicanus, assembly GCA_013389965.1. Classification (NCBI taxonomy): domain Eukaryota; kingdom Metazoa; phylum Chordata; class Aves; order Coraciiformes; family Todidae; genus Todus; species Todus mexicanus. The sequence goes on along the minus strand of WEIS01024305.1, from coordinate 24,329 downwards.
TTCTGGGATTGTCACTTTGTCTTCCTAAGTTCCTCCTTTTGCTCTTCAGGTTCACTTTTATTCCCAGTAAGACCACAATGTCTGCGATCTCCTCTTGCTGCTCCACCCGCGTGACCATAGCACCGCAGCTTGACTGCCCCACTCAAACCTGGTATCTTAGAAGTGACTTTCTTCCTTCCCCCGGTATAACACATTCCAGTTTGCCTTCAGATGATACATCCTCCCTCTAGACCGCATGGATGTGCCCAGGCAGAAACCAGCAGGTCCTTTGTGTTTGTTGAGTATGGGAATAACTTGGTGCAGGTTTTATATCTCCATACTGCTGGTGTCTCATCTGCTTCATGATTCCTTCCCTGCTGCCTCTGGCCTAGAGCTACTTTGCCCAGGCAGGAGGGATTCAAGTCCACCCTTGTGTTTGATGTGCTTGTACCTCAAGTGCTAAAAGTGCTTTGGAAAGATAGTTAAGGAAGGATGGTGCCAGGGCATGGCCAGGTCTCTTCTCATGTTTCTACAAGTGGTAAAATTGGTTTCATGTCTTCCCTGCAGGTTCCTCGACTGGTGAAGGTCTTCTTGGAGGACTCTCCTTATTTCAAGTTGATCATCCCCAGTGATGCGTGCCGTAAGGTAGCGCCTGGCATGCCTTTGACTTTCCTCATCCGTTTCATGCCTAACGAGAACAAGGTAAGGCTGGATATCCCGAGAGGTTGATGCCTTCAGTGAAAGATGAATTTACAGTGCTGGATTCTGAACAAGGCATCTGGTGTGGGTTTCAGGGAGCTGTCCTGGTTTTAGTGGAGTTGCACTGGATCTGGAACTATATCTAGTGCTGGATTAATGGTTGGACTTGATGATCTTTAAGGTCTCTTCCAACTAAAGTGATTCTATGGCATGGAAGGTAGGAAGCATTGCAGGGAAACAAAGCCAAATTGACTCTTTCCACCAACATCCTGCTACTTCTTACCATGACTTTGCGGGAAAGACAAGGTTAGGGGATAGCTCTGAGCCAGCAGATGCTTCTGCAGCAGGATGGAGGTGCAAGATCTCTCTGGGCATACCTCTTTTCTCATCTTTCACTTGCTGCTTAGATTTAGTTGAACACTTTGTTCCTGTCCTCAAACAGCATGGATATAGAAAACTGAAGAGGAAATGCCCCGTGGTCCTGAATACCCAACGCTTGTGAAATAATCTGTTCCTTTTGAGGGGCTGAGAAATTATTTAACATCATTAATATTTAGGGTAAAAATTATGTTGGCCTAGAGCAGTTCTCCAGACTACCCAAGTGACACAAAGAGCTTAATCTCGCTGAGGTAGGCTTTGCAGAATACACTGGTGCCTTTAAAATGTGATTTATTGATATTAGTTAGCATGCATGTTGGGGGTGGAAGAGGTAAATTGATGCTCATGAAGGACAAAGTGCCACTCTTAAGTTTAGAGCGGCAGTAGAGCAACATGTGAACATCTCCACAAATAGAAGTGGGGCGAGATAACCCCAGAGAGCACTAATGGCCAATACTTTGTCCCTTGTTTTGCCCTTGAGCTGGTGTGTTGATGGTGTAGGGAGCTCTGCCAGCAAGAGGTCCTCTGTATAACTTCAACGACACCCTGGCGGTTTCTGCTGAACTGGGTTTGTGCTCCTCGAAGGGGTCATGCAGGACAGAGGGAAAGGGATGCTCGGGAAGCAGCACGTGGGGATTTACGCAGCAGAATCAGAATTTTGTACAAATTGAACCTTTCGTCTTGTACTTGATGGAGTGTGAGTCAGCGAAGTACCCGAGTGCTGTGGCTCAGCTAGAAATACATTGATAACGTGATCAGGAGGTGCCCAACACCTTGAAAACCCCTTGGGAAAGAGGCAGGATTTGGGAAAGGCTCTGGAAAGCCACCTGTGCTGGGCTTGCAGGTGCTCGTGTACTGAATAACTATGGTTGAGTTGTAGAAGGCTTCCAAGTGCTGTCTTTGAACACCCTCTACATGTCTGCTGCTCTGTGGTCCACAGGGACTGTGGATAACCCAGTGAACTGGGAGTGCAGGTTCCAACCCCTCTGGCAGGGCTGGAGAGCCCCTGTTGTGGAGTTGGTTTGTATAGAATCATAGAATTGTTTTGGTTGGAAGAGGCCTTCAGGATCGTGTTCAACCTATAACCCAGCTCTGCCAGGGCACCACTACCCCCTGTCCCTCAGCACCACATCTCCATGGCTTGGAAACCCCTCCAGGGATCAGGGGGACTCCACCCCTGCCCTGGGCAGCCTGGGCCAGGTCTGGGCAACCCTGGACAGTGGGGAAGAAATTGTTCCTCAGCTCCAACCTAAACCTCCCTGGGGCAACGTGAGGCTGGTTCCTCTTGTCCTGTCACTTGTTCCTTGGGAGCAGACCCCGACCCCCCCTGGCTCCAACCTCCTGTCAGGGAGTTGTGCAGAGCCACAAGGTCTCCCCTGAGCCTCCTTTGCTCCAGGCTCAACACCCCCAGGTCCCTCAGCCGCTCCTCCCCAGCCTCCTGCTCTAGACCCTTGCCCAGCTCCGTTGCCCTTCTCTGGCCACGCTCCAGCCCCTCCAGGTCCTGCTGGGAGTGAGGGGCCCAAAGCTGAGCCCAGGATTCGAGGGGCAGCCTCCCCAGTGCCCAGGGGCAGGGGCGTGATCACTGTATCTGTTCTTCTCAGGGTAGGTCTGACTTTAGCGAAGTCACTCCTGATCCAAGGGAGTAAAACTGCAGCTAAGCCCTAAATAAAAGGCCCCTGTGAGTTGTTGGTGGCTGAAATACCACGTGCCACATAGCTCTTGCTTGACGAACGAGCAGTTTCCTATTGTCTCGCAGCCATTTGGGAATGTGCCACATGATTGGACTGTCAGGAAGTAAATAAATCGCTGGCGTCGCTCTTTGTTTATCGGCGCTCGCGTTATAAATATCAAATGCTAATTCTTCTGTTGGGCAACAGTTCCAATCAGTTACTCTTGCTGCTTCTGATTTATACGCTTGAGCTTTGTGGCTCCAGTTGTACAGTGTGGGTGTTCTCGTGCCACCCTGGGTTCCTGGGTCTCTTTGCATTATGGTCTGCCAGTCTCTGCCTAACTGGCAACCATTGTGGAACTGACTGGCAAATAAACAGACAGGAATATGTATGTTTGTATGTCCTTCAGGCTTATCAAGAGATTAGCTTCAAGGAAGGAGGAAGCAAGAAGCATATAAACCGTAGCACAGCTCATTCTGGTTTGTCCTCTTGCTCTTCTCGCTGTAGCAATACAATATTTTCAGGCAACACAAGTTCAGTCTGTCAGGTTTGCAAAATTCATTACTGGTGCTCAGCGAAGACTGAATTCATGCTCATTGATTAATATGAAATCTGACAGGGCAATGAGTTATTGCATTACTCAAATTAACTCCTTGAAAATTCAGTCCGGCCCTCTTCGATGTTTTGTAGCACACGGAAGCTATTCCAAGTGTAGTTTTAAGATGACTCTTGGTGGGGGGAGGAAAGAGACAGAAGATCAAGGCAAGCGGCCCTGAGCAAAAGGAACCTGAAGCAAAGTGACTGATTCCAAAGCCTCCTGTGACTTGGCAACTGGGGGAGGCAGGGTAAAGGGCACCCCTGCTCACGTGGAGCTGTCTTCATCCTCCAGTCTCCCTCCTCTCCATGAAATGGTTTGTATTTTCCAGCCATGGTTTCAGCAGGGACCTTCCCCTGCTTCACTTACTGTGTTGCCTCCTGCTACAAGGATCTTTTTGTTGCAGGTTTTCTGCTGCAAGGAATTCAGCAAAGAGTTTAGGATGGGTTATGTGGCAAATCTGACATCTAAGTTTGGTGTACTGGGCAGTTAAGGTTGATATCACCATGGTGGTAATTAATGTCAGCCTGAGTTTGCGAAGAACCTGCAAACATCTGAGACAGACAGTTGCTGTAGTTGTAGTGAGTGTGAATTCAACGGGAGGGCAATTCACCTTCCAGACCATGGGTTCCCAGCAACCTGGAGAGCCAGATGCTGCCTAGCATCTCTTTCATAATCTGAAAGGGGAAAATTGAGCTTATCTCCCATTTGACCTGACCTTGCATTCAACTTGGTGCTTCTTTGATGGGATCATAGAGTGTGGTCGAAGGGTTGGCACATGCTGAAGTGCTTTAAGTCTAGGATGCATTAAAATAAATGTGACTGGTAGATCACAGGAGGTGGTTCTCCCTCTCTACTCTGCCCTAGGGAGGCCACAACTGGAGTGTTGGATCCAGTTCTGGGCTTCCCAGTTCAAGAGAGACAAGGAGCTACTGGAGAGAGTCCAGCAGAGGCTGCGAAGCTGCTGCGGGACTGGAGCATCTGTGTGCCCAGGCAAGGCTGAGAGCCCTGGGGCTGTGGAGCTGGAGAAGAGCAGCCTGAGAGGGGAGCTGAGCAATGCTGAGCAAGAGCTCAAGGGCCCGCAGGGGGCAAGAGGCTGGGGCCAGACTCTGCTCAGGGGTGCCCAGCGCCAGGACAAGGGGCACCAGGCACCAACTGGAACCCAGGAGGTTCCGTCTGAGCAGGAGGAGAAACTTGTTTGGGGGGAGGGTGTTGGAGCCTGGCCCAGGCTGCCCAGAGAGGTTGTGGAGCCTCCTTGTCTGGAGAGATTCCAACTGCGCCTGGACACTGCGATGCTGGGCCCCCTGCTCGGGGTGACCCTGCTGGAGCAGGGGGGTTGGATGAGATATTCTCCAGAGGTCCCTTCCAACCCCCCCCATGCTGGGATTCTGAGTCAAGCCTTGTACGGGAAGCAACATCCCAGGGCGTCCTTGGAGAAGTGACTTGGGACATGATGTGCGTGTGAGTGAATGGCAAGAGGCAGCTTTCTCGCTCAAGGTCATGGTTGTCTCTGTGAGGCTAAATCCTTTTTCTTTAGCTTTGTCTTTGTGTACCTGGAGAGATCTCTTGCCCCGTGTATTGCTGTGCAGGCTGTGCCAGTGCCCCTCACCAGTAGTGGAAATGGGAACACTACATGTGCTTGCTCTGGGGAGGATTTTATTTACATTGGGCTCATATTTACATTGCTGTTGATCCGCTGACTCCTTAGCAATGACAACGACTTGAAAATCATTTCCTTTTGCTTCCCTCAAATACCTCCAATTGTTGAAGTTTGGGGTTTTTTTTTTTCCTTTATCCTCCTGCTGATCTGAGCTCCTTGCATCACCCTCTGTCTACCTGGCATCTGGAAGGGAGAGATAAGTGAATATGGCATGCCAAGACTTAATAAGGCACGCAGCTTTCCCTTGGATTTACAATGTCTTTGTTACAGTAGTGTGGCCAAATTAACTGAAAAAACCCAGAGTAAATAGCGTTCTTCATTTGCTAATGCAGTTTGTGAGGATCTAAACAGTCCAGGATGTAAAGTACTTGGATAATTGGTGCTTTAAATTCACAGGGGCTGCCCGTGGCTTTTATTTTAGAGGGCTAAGGCTGCAAGATTGAGTACAAAATTGCTAATTCAGAAAGACTTGCTGAAGATGAAACGTTCTCCTGAAATGTGATATTCAATTCTGGAGGTCATTTGCTGTGGTTCCCTTCCTGATTTTTTGCCTTCTAAAGAGGAGAAGCTAAAGCCCTCCTGCAGTTTCCAGTGTGAATATTTGAGATGTCAAGGAAAAAAAATAATTCCTTTATTCTTGTTATATCCTGAATGTGACAGGATCTGTTACGGCAACCATGAAGCCCAGCTGAGCAGGCGAGGTGATATGCACAGGGTGCTGGGTGTTGGATTAAAATGAGAGCCATGGGTTTGTGCCTCATCTGGCTGCCTGAGGTCCCTGCCAGGCTTGGGGAGGTGGTGAGCGTGGCAGCAGGAAATCCCAATCGCAGAGGAATCCGAATCTGTTCCACTGCTGTGTGTGATTCTGAAATCAAATTGTCTGCTTGCTGCTTCAACAGTTATAAAAACATCAAACAAGTTCAAAGTACTGAGGGAAAAAAAACCACCTCCGGACAGCGAGTGAGTGATAAGAGGCAGAGCTTTTATCAACTCATCAATACGAGAGCTGCTGGAGGTAATGGCTCCCGGCCCGACTGCGACCGTTTCCCCACTGATTTAGCAGAGGCAAGGCGATAACTTCCAGCACAGCGATGCCACACTGTGCATCTGGAGATTGATCTGCTCATCCCTACCGTAAAATGATTGTGGGGATTTGATTCAGCCTCCTCCTGCTAAATGCCAGACAGCTGGGGGGGCTGTCTGGCTCTTCTCCGAAGAAACCAGTGGCTGCGAATAGCACAGTGAAGTTGGCTCTCATAGGGTGGATTTGGATGTCTCCCTTTTGCAACTCCTGCCTCAGGTAGGCACGTGAAAAAGGCACCGAGTCGCTTCTCCTGGAGACCTTAACGGGAGAGATGTGATTAAGGCATCAACCTGCAGTAATAGAGGAAGCAAAGCTGTCATCTCCCGTGTCCCCTGAGGCTCAGAGGAGGTGTAAAGGGAAACGGAGATTAGACACAGGAAGAACTCTCTAGATCTAGGGTAGAGCTGGAATTGTTGGTGCTTTTAAGTACTTGTCAAACATCTCAATGCAAGAATAGTTTGGGCGTAGAGCTGAGCGAGTTCTGCAGTGAGGAGATGGCTCAGAAAAGGGTGCATATCCCCAGCCTTGTCCCTAGAATGCTGTGGGAAGGGGTGGGAAACACTCCCCCCTACACTCACCGGATATTAAACCAATTATTGTATCCAGCTTGTGAAGTGTTTCACCAGACACTGACTGTTGATCGTGCATGTGGCAGAGTCCTTGTGAACGTACCTGAGCATCCCCCACCAAGCTTCAGGAGATCGCTGCATTGCTGGGATCGAAGTTAGTACTGTGGCACAACTGGGTTCTTAGTGGTGCTTTTAATAGTCTGCAGTGGTGCTGGAAGCAGGTTGCAGCTACTGCTACAATCCCTTACATGAAATGACTCTGGTTTGGTGTCTCGGAATCAAAGCATCAGATAATTTCATCTGGTGCTGTGGCCTTGCTGTGGAAGCAGGCACATCGATGGGGTTGTTTCTTCTTTGCCTGTTAACAGACCCGTTCGAGTTGTGCTGCTGGAAGGAAAGGTCATGAAGGTAACAAAGTCTGATTATGTTATTGAATGCTGCTGTTCTAGTCCTAGAAAAGAGCAGTTTTTCTTCTGCTGTGCCAATGGTACTAAATACACCGTGCTGAGACTGTTTCTTTCCTTGCAGGATTATTTCCACCAGCTCATCTGCATCACCGAAAGGGAAAAGTTTCTTGTGCCAATCCGAGGTATAGGTGCCCGAGCTATCCTGGATTTCCCTGACCAAATCAACTTCTCCATCTGTCCAGTCAAGTACAGCACCGAGAAAACTTTGCTGGTTCACAACATCGGCAATCGGGAGGCCTGCTACAGCATCAGCACTCAGAGGTAACCGAGCTCAGTATCTTGTTTGGGCAAAACACTGTTGATAAACACTTACAAAAAGGAACCAGAGCATCTGAGCTGCTGTATTGCAGCCGTAGCTGGAAATGAACTGGATACGTGTTTTGCTTGTAGCATTTTCAGTGTGATGCAACCTTTGATAATATCATAGAATAGTAGAAGTTGGAAGAGGAGATCAAGTCCAACCTGCCTTCCAAAGCAGGATCACCTAGGGCAGGCCATGCAGGAGTGCATCCAGGCAGGTTTTGAAAGTCTCTAGAGAAGGAGACTCCACAACGTCTCTGGTTGTTAAAGTCTGATCAAACTCTGTAAGCTACAGTGAAGTTTTTATACTGCAGTGACATCTCCAGCACAGCGTCTTGCAAGACTGATTATGTTGGATTGGAAGAGCAAACATAGGACGGCAACTTGACTTTTCATGAGATGCTGCGTGGCAGACAACAGCTCTAGGAGCTCAGTTCCTGTAGACCAAACCCTGTGCTAAAGACTAGGCCAGCTGTGAGCTGGTAAAAGGGACATTTGAGAATTTATCAGTAGCTGTGTCTATACTAACCAGTAGAACTGAAGACTGTTTATCGAAGCGACTGGTATTGAAGCCCTGACAGTAACACTGTGTGGTCCAGGAGCTTCCTTTTCCAGTAGATTTGGTCTGGGACCAAATATTCCTAAGTAGAACGAGCTCTTAAGTAGAGATGAGCAGACGGTGGCTTCAAAACTACACTACAGACTCAAGACGGAAGGGGAATGAGGGCATAGGCAGAAGATGCAGTGAATATCTGCTGCACGTGTTGGGGGGGGCTTTTCTTCCAGAGCTTGCTCCCCAGATTTCCTGGAGAGTGCTAGAATGTGTTAGTAGCTTCCAATCTCCAGAAATGTACCCTCTGAAAAGGTTCCATACCACTATCAACCAAATACAGCCATTCTCTGGGGGGCCAGAAGCACATGGTGATCTCCGAAGCACATATCCGATGTGAGTTGTGTTGTGGCCTCAGAGGGAAGTTGCTGGTTTTCCAGCTTGCTGAACCAGTGAGGGTAATGCCTTTTTGACACCACATCTGCAAGGAAACTAATTTAGTTGACTGGAGGTTAGTTGGGAGTTGCTTGGTCCCAGAGGTCATGGTGAAGGAGTAGAGGTCAAGAGTGTAGCAAAGACCTGCTGTCTAGCTTGCTGTGCCTGAGCTGCTCCAGTTTCTCCCCCAGGAAAACAGGCATCCAAAGAAGACTTTCTACTTTTCTCCTGTGAAACGTGAGGGACCAAGAGGAGCTTCCACCAAAGCCTAGGGAGGTGATTTAAGTGGGCTTCTAGGATGCTGTTTAAGCGAACTGCTTCTCTTCACTGTGGAAATACGTAGGCAGGAACTTATAAATCCCTGTACAGTTTTCCTCTGGGATTTCCAGATCTAATTGTCACCACCAAAATAAATACCCAGTCATGTCTAGCGGCTTTTCACAACGCACTTGCCAACTCTTCTGAGTGCTGCAGCATATGTCGAATCCTGCTTGATAGGCATTTTAAGAGCTTCTGAACTTGAGCAATTAATTTTGGTTCTGATTTGCAGTAAAGAACTGGGAAGCATTACAAAAGTTTTACTTCAAGCTACCAAAACCCAAGTAGAATTCTGAAGAAACTGGACTGCGTATGTACAGAGATCAAAAGCTGGTGTGGCTTCCTTTGTCAGCTGAGGGCATCTGTTGTCTCTTCCATTTCATGAGGAACTTCAGAAAGCCGCTTTGAAATTTCAAAAGGTTGATTTAAATATTTGAATATAAGCAGCGTTTTATTCTAATTAAGTCGCCCCCACTTTCATTCGGATTTCTTTTAAAATACTCTGAAGTTCCTGTGTTCCTGCTCTCTTTTTTGCTTTAAGTGTTCAGCAAAATGTCATAATGAACTCTTCATCAGGAGCTACCCTAAAGGTTGACTTCCTCCAGTGCCTGTCCATCTACCATCTGCCTACGCATACATGTTCAGATGTATAGGAAATGGGAGAAATTTGGGGAATGTGTGACATGGAATTGGGCTGACTTAGAAGATAAAATCATAGAATAACTTTGATTGGAAGGAACATCTGGAGATCATCTGAGCTAACACTGCTCAAAGCAAGACCAGTGTCAGAGTTTGATCAGGTTTGCAAGTCATGAAGTAAGATCGGGTAAGACCAGCCTTCATCTTTCGTTCTTTCATCATTTCCTAGTAAGTCTGGTGCTCCAGCTTCTAAGGTCATCTTCTGTAGCAGTGTTTTCTTTCTATTCCATCAATGTCCAGCCTGTGCTAGGTGTTATTTCATCCTAAATAAAGGATTTCACATTCTCCGTACCTCAACTACGTGAAGTTCACTTCAACCTGTTTCTCCAGCCTGTTGTGGTCCCTCCAAGTAGTAGCTCAGCCATTCAGTGTCAACTACTCCCCACCAGTGTGGTATCCTCCACCAAATTTTGAGCGTTCCTCCTCTTGACCAGGTCAGGATGTCCCCTTGCAGCCTAAGACCAGAACAACCATGGCTTTTGAATCACAGCAATACATGGCTCTGCAGCCCTAGTAGATCATTCCTTGGTGATTGTCTTTGTACAAATATATTTATAGAGGCTTTCACAAGAGACTCTGTTCTCCTGCTGATGTCAGGGGATTATTTTCCCTGTTAGAGGCTGTAACAAAATATCTGTCGTTATTTACCAAGGTAGTGAAACTTTAGTTTAATGTCACTAATTCTTTTGAATGATTCCTGTAATAACTTGATCAGTTATTTTCACAGAGAACTTTATGACTGTGCTTTGGAAAGGAATGAGTTATCGCCCCTGTTCTGGAGAGCCTGAAGTGTAAATACGAGCTGCAGGAATTCAGAGGCACGGCACAGGGGCTGGGGGAGGGAGCGCCAGCTTTGCAGGCTGGTTTAGTTCATTCTCATTTAGTAGAGAACTGGAGGAGCTCCAGTGCAATGTGTGCTTAACTTCTGCTGAGTAAGGATGGGGTGGTTTGTTAAAGCTAATCTTTATGAGGCTGATCACAAGCGATGTCCTGAGGGGTCAGTGTTGGGGCCAGTTCTGTGTAACTTCTTTATCGGTGATCTGATCTGGTCAAGGGGATCGAGGCACCCTCAGTCGATTAGGAGATGATGCTAAGACGCCAAGACAGGCTGGAGTGTTGATCTGCTTGTAGAGGAGACTCTACAGAGGGCTCTGGCCAGGCTGGATCAATGGCCCAAGGCCAGTGGGATGAGGTTCAACAAGACTAAGGGTCAGGTCCTGCTCTTGTGACACAACAATACTGTGCAATGCTTCAGGCTGGGACAGAGCGGCTGGAAAGTGCCCGGTGGAAAAGGAATTGGGGGGATGGTCGACAGGGGCTGGAGATGAGCCAGCATGTGCTCAGGGGGCCAAAAAGCCACCAGCGTCTGGCTTGTGTCAGCACTGGTGTGGTCAGCAGGACTAGGGCAGGGATGGTCCCCCTGCCCTGGGCACTGGGGAGGCCGCCCCTCAAATCCTGGGCTCAGCTTTGGGCCCCTCACTCCCAGCAGGACCTGGAGGGGCTGGAGTGTGTCCAGAGAAGGGCAACGGAGCTGGGCAAGGGGCTAGAGCAGGAGGCTGGGGAGGAGCGGCTGAGGGACCTGGGGGTGTTGAGCCTGGAGCAAAGGAGGCTCAGGGGAGACCTTGTGGCTCTGCACAACTCCCTGACAGGAGGTTGGAGCCAGGGGGTGTTGGTCTCTGCTCCCAAGGAACAAGCACCAGGACAAGAGGAACAGGCCTCAGGTTGCCCCAGGGGAGGTTTAGGTTGGAGCTGAGGAACAATTTCTTCCCCATTGTCAAGGGTTCCCCAGGCTGCCCAGGGCAGGGGTGGAGTCCCCCTGATCCCTGGAGGGGTTTCTAAGCCGTGGAGATGTGGTGCTGAGAGCCATGGGGTGGTGGTGCCCTGGCAGTGCTGGGGGAATGGTTGGACTCGATGATCTTGAAGGTCTTTTCCAACCCAAATGATTCTGTGATTTAACAGCTTTGATGCACGTTGATATGTACAAGCACACATGCATATTGAGAGGAGAATGGTTAGTGGAGCAGAAGACAGTGAGATGTCTGACCAGACTTATAGACCACCAGCTGACCTCTGTATCCTTTGTTCTCTGCACAATTTAAATTTCTGTTTCAGTTGATGCAACTTGTTTCCCAGCCTGAGCAGATTCAGACTCTTGACTATTCCCAAGCCACTTGCAGATGNTTGTTTCCCAGCCTGAGCAGATTCCCAAGCCACTTGCAGATACCACCATCTCCTGATGCACTGTGCTCCTCATACCGCTTCTCTCTGTCTCCTTTCTTTTCTGGATTCTTTGTCTCATCAAGCATAACCTGTCTGCTTTTCCCCTCGGTGCGTTTTTCAGCCCATCTCTAATCTAACCTTTCCTCTCAGTGAGTACTGAGAGCTCAGCTCTTACCTCTAGTCACATCACACTGATGTTCTTGCCTGTTACTCACTTATCTGAGGACTTTGACGTTTTCTCTTGCGCATTTCACTCCAGGGAAGAGCTCTAAAGTGACTTCATGGGGCCAATTCAGCATCCTTCTGCAGTTCCCTGCTCAGAGCTCTCCTTGCCATGGTATCTACTGGAAAACACAGCCACATTTTGACCATGTTTTCATAAAGGGAAAAAAATGCACCACCAAAGCCTTTCCCATTATACAGCCTGGCTTTGTGCCTGTCCTCCTTCCCTGTATCCATACCCAGCTCTTAACTGCAGAGCTTGGTAATGAAACATAATAATAGCACAAATGTAGAAAGTCTCTTCCTGTTCTCGTTGTTAAGGCGGGATAATGAGTTTCTTCTCCATGACATTCATGGAGACAAATGTCATTCCAGTACACGGGAGTTAAAAACAGTGTCTGGAAGCAGATCTCAGTGCCCTTTCTTGATGTTACCAACGTTGTGCTGTGCCTTGTGATGAAGCCAGACAGGATCAGTCCAAGATAAGAGCCATTTAGCAATGTCCTCACCAAGCTCGGAAAGCTCATGGAGTTATCCTACAAGGCACGGTGCTTGGAGCCCCTCTTAGATCTCTCCCTGTAGTACCCGTGTAGTACATGGAGGCACCGTGGGTTGCAGAGTTACCATGGGTCGTACAAAGACCATCCAAGGATTTGAAACCCACCACAGGACTTTAAGTCCGTTGCAGCCTCCTTACCCACTGTGTTTACCAGATGTGTGGTTGCAGGAGAAAAGGTGGCATGGTGGTTGGAGAGCCCGAGTCACAGAATTTCCAGCTTTGTTCATTTGTCAGTTTTTTCTAAATTTTCAAGAGTATTTGGCCCTTGGTATGCTCAAGGGACATAACTTTTGCCCGCCTCTGTCAAGACAGGGAGCTGATGCCTGGTGAGAACAAGCAAGATGTAAGTGCCAGAATCTAGCCTTATACAATTGCTTACAACTCTCATGTTGCTCCCTTTCTGAAGGGCAATAATAGGCAAGATCTCAACGGGCATTGGTGGGAGATCGGGACCCGTGGAAGTTCAGATGTCGAACAACAAAGCAAACATTTTAAATGGACATAGCTAAAAAGCATGTCTGAAGAAAACAAGTTATTAAAAACCTCTTCCAAACCTGTTCTTCTCTGTCTTTCAGGAGCTGTAGTGATTCATTAGAAGGGTAGCTCTAACAGGATGAGAATTATCTTTAAGAACAGCTCACAACTAATGGATAAAAGGCCAAAGTTTTGCCTGCCAGCGTCATCTCTTGGCAGTGGTTTTCGTTTGGCTGTTCTGATGTGTCAGGGACGTCTCCTTAGCATCTCTTCTTATCTGTAGGCTGCAGGGAACAGCTTAGTGATGTTGACTAAAGTTCAGAGGAGTTAAGTTTAACTGTGGAGCTTGCATCTTTGGGTTTTAGAGAATCAGGTCTTTGTGAAGGATAATGAGCTCCAGCTGCAGGAGAAGGGGTTGTCCTGTGAGTACAGCAGGGCGTGGAATGTAGGAGATGCAGTGGCTGATTTGTGCTTCATTTCTCAGTCCAGAGAACTGAGTCCTGAACTTTGTTGGATCCTCTTCTTTCGATAATTTGAAAATAGGAAGATGTCTTCTTTCTCAGGCATCTCCTGAGGTCACATCCAGGGTGTTATTCCCATCCCAGCCATCTGAGGGCAGGAGTATGTAGACATGGTGAAGGAGTAAGAAGGTAATGGGATGGGAGGTCGTGCTTCTTGACTAGCAGCTCTTGTAACATTTTTGGCGAAAGAAGAGAAAACCCCCCTAATTCTTTGTCTTTCCCCCACCAGCCAGTAATCCCACTCAAGCACCATCAGAGACCTGCAGCAGTCCTGGCATGACCATCAGTGCAGATGCAGGACCATGCAATCAGTCGTGAAGCTGCTGGTGTCTTGTCTTTCCTCCTCTCTCTCTCTCTCTCTCTCTCTCAAGTCTCAGGTCCAGCACATGAACATTGCAGGCTCAGTACTTCCCCATTAGGCAGCAGCAATATTCGCGCCAGTTGTACTGGGAGCAGGTCAGGCCCCTAATTGCTGCGCTATCTCCTTAATGAGCAGAAACTCCAGCAGTTCCATCAGCTGTCACTATTTATGTGAGCAAAGTTCAGCTGGCGCATGGCTCCGGTTGTTCTCATTATTTTTGTGTGCACGGTGCATTCTCCAATCGTGGTTAAACTCTCCAGCATGTGTTTTTAAGGTGACAAATCGGCCGCCAGCAAAACGCTACACGCGATAGCTTTTGTTTTCGACGCGAGGCTGTACAGGAGCCATGAAGCCCAGCTGCCATTTTGCAGAAACATGTTTCGTCTGATTACCCCTCAACATTAGAGCGCTGAGGTTTGTGTCTGTCGGCCAAGAGCTGTTCACCTGGCGACAGATCACAACGGCTTGCATGAAATCCAGAGCACACCAACCCATTTCCATAATTATTGCCAACGCGTTGCACACAATTTGTCTGGTGGGCCAAACAAACACTTCACAGAGCTTGGATTACAACCCCGAGTCCCAGATTGCGGTGCTTGTGAGTACACAGAAAACCTCCTGCTCACCTCGCCTTGCCACACTCCGGTTATCAGTGCTTCATTTAGCCGGGGATTTAATCAGGCTGTAAATAGGATGCTCCTTCTGTGTCTCGTTTCCGTGTCATTGTATCACTCTAATCTGCATTTGCTTGATTATGTTTTTTTACTGTTCCTTTTCTTTAAGCGGCTTTCACTGAATTGCTGATAAATGTGCCCCTTCTTAGTTGGATCAGATGTTTTCAAGGTAAAGAAAAAATAATTCTGAAAAATAAACCATGATTATTCTCTGGTCTTCAGGAAAGACTTTCATTCTCCCTGCCTGATTTCTAGGCTGAAATCTCACTGGGACAGGTATTGCCTTGACATTTGCATCTTGTGATGTTTATAGGTGGCAGGAAAAGACAGGCTCCTGAGGAAGCCAGTGTCAGGTTGTGCATGCAAATAGCTCTTCCCATCTCTGTGCTTTTCAAAAACCAGCTTCTGATTGTATTTGTAGCAACCGGACTCTTGAGCCTAACTGCGGAGAACTGGATGCAGGGTATGGGGGAGATGAGGTCATTTTATGCTGTGGATGAGTGGATCTCTTCCGAAGTGAGAGTCAATAGCTCTGTTTCTGACCCTGTATGTTCTGTTTTGCTTCTGCTGACTGTGGTTTGCTTGCTCCTTGCTCACCGAAGTGAGCTGGACTGCAGAGGGAATATAGTCGGTCCCCAAATCTCCCACAGTAGCCCTGATGTGTCCCTTTCTTTGTTGCAGCCCTTTCTCTGTTGATCACTCCACTGGGACTCTTGGAATTGGTGACACCATGCAAGTGACTGTGGAGTTTCACCCGCTGAAGACTGGGGATCATTCTGGATCCCTGATAGTTCACTATGACACAGGTACTCACTGGACACTACATGGTGTCTGTCCTTCAAAACAGAGTCCTTTCGAAGCAGAAAAACATTTACCTTGCTTTGCAAGCTACTTCTAAACACTTCTCTTTCAAAACCTCTACACGTTTCAGTGCTTAGAAGTGAGCAGAGAAGGGGCAAAGGCTGAGTCTGTCCTTGTATCTGTGTCCTGTGGTCCAGGAGGACCCTGGTGTCAGCACGGTGTTCTCCACCCAACACCCCCCAGTGACAGTCACTGTCATTCCCTGTTGTCCCAGCCCCTCAACTCCCTAACTCCCTCTCCAGGTGCACCTCAAGCAAAAGTGACAAAGAGCTGGTGTTTTGGGGGTTATTAAAGCAGTTGTCCTCAAGCAGGAATAAGTTTTCTCGAATCCTGGTTTGCTGGGAATTGCTGTGTGGAGGAAGGAGGAAGCTTGATTCTCCGTTACATGCATGCATGAAGTTTCATTCCTAGACAGCGCTGTTTGAAGTGTGTGATGGGGAATGCATGTTTCTGTCAGACCCTCTCCAGTGCCCACAGTCTCTTACGCACCTCTGTCCCACGCGCTGCTTCTCCAGTGTCTTGCCACGGACCCTTTTTCTGTGCTGCCCTCTACCCATCTACATCCCATACTTCCCAGCAGCAGGACTAAAGCAGACAGGGCTTGAGAGCTCTTGGGAAGCAGAAAGCGTTTGCTGCCTCCTAAGATAGGTGTAAAAATTTATACCAGGGTATGAGAAGCCACGATCAGGCCATGGAAACGCTGTCAGCTTTAGAAGTCACTTTAAGTGGAGAAAGCTCAAGGAGAAGGTGTGATGTGAAAAAGCTTCTGTCAGCCTTGGTTCAGCAGAGATGTCTTGTGATGCTGAATGAGGCACTTCCTCAGGGATGTATTTGTGTATTTTCTCTGCCTGAAAGACTCCTAATCTAGGTGGTGCTGTGATGCTTTAACCCTGCAGTGAGCATTTTAATTGTCTCGAGTTTGTAGAAGTTCCAAAAAAAGCTCCTTTATCTTGCCCATGCTCCTTGTAGCCTTAGGAATTACCAATTTTGTTTATTTCTTAGCTAATGACCTATTTGCAGAGGATGGTTCTTGCTTGCTCAGAGAAGCTTATGGGTTTAGATAACACTTTCTTGAAGGAATTACTGAAATTTCAGATGGAGAAGCACCAAAAAATGCCTCATTTCCTATTCCTCAATTCCTCACTTTCTAGAGAACCCATAGGCTCAAGTTCAGAGGGATGGATCTTTTTCTGGGTTCAATCAGGGCTCTGGGGTTTATACCACATGAATAAAAAGACCAAGCAAAGGATCTTTGTGGCTTGCTTTGAAAACCCGAGTCTAGTTCTTACTGAAACACCTGGTTCCTCCACAGTTAATCTTTGCAAAAGTGATTTGCATGGATAGACCAGAGGGATCAAACTTATCTGCTGGCTCTGAGCTGGGCAACCTCCCAGGAACCTGGAAGATGAACCCAGGATTTAATCCTGCCATCAGTGCAGTGCTGCCGTTACTCTTAAATAAACCACGGATTGAGGAGAGCAAGGGAATAATTAAGGGATTAGCTCTCTAGTTCCAAAGCATGGAAATAAGGAGAAGGCTGCTGAGATTAATTACTAAAGTGAAACCGAAATGTTTAATCAGTCTTAAGAGCTGCTTCTTGCAGGTGTAGGGCTGAGGACCAGGCAGCATCGCCCACCTCGCGTGGCGAGCCCTGGCTTGTTTCGCCTGTGCCAAGTCAGACTCCCTGTGGCTCGCATACCAAAAGCAGCTGCCCTGCTCTTTTGAAGCCACCAACAGCCCAGTTATTATAAAACAGAAGCACTAAAAGCAAAATACCAGGTTGGGGTGTTGGGCAGTGTTGTCTGGTGCGTCTGTAGTGACTTACACGTGGCAGTAGTTCTCAAGGAATCACACTGTTGTTAGTGTGACTGAGGCAGGATCAGGTGTGTGTTGCGACGCTTCAATTTTTGCTGAAGTTGGGTCAAATCCAGTCATAGCGCTGAAACGTGGAGCTCTTTGGTGTGAATAAATCACAATTTTCCTTTTCCCTGTGATTTGGTTGGTTTAAATTGTGCATCATAGAATTGTAGACTCGTTTGGGTTGGAGGGCACCTTAAAGATCATCTAGTTTCAAGCCCCCTACCATGAGCAGGGACCCTTCTCACTGGGCCAGGTTGCTCAAGGCCCCATCCAATCTGGCCTTGAACACGTCCAGGGTGGGAACATCCACAGCTTCCCTGAGCAACCTGTGCCAGTGTCTCACCACCCTCACAGTGAAGAATTTCTTCCTAGTATCTAATCTAAATCTAGAGTTATACTGTCCTGATTAGTAGTACAGGTACTGTCCCCTGGGTAAACTGGTGATGTGGTGGTTGTCCTGTTGCTACAGACTTTACAGATGAGCATGAAGAAAATACCTGTGCTGCTTAAAAGGGTGATAATTTTCAATGCAAATTTGACCTTCAGAGTGTCACATGTCCAAACTCCTCTGTTTCCCCCATGTACATGGGTCTGGGTGTGAAAAATCCCAGCTTGTACTGAGCTGAAGGTGATTTGGGGTGTTCTGGGCTACAGCATTTCCCTGTTCATCACCTTAACACCAGGTGATGGTTTCAGAAAGGGTTTGTGAAGCCTTCACATCAAGCACATGTACTGCTTTGGAAAGGGTTCTGCACTCTGGACCACTGAAGGTCTGGTTGGTGACTTCTGGCCCATCCTACATGGATATAAGAAAATTAATTTATGGAGTTCAGTCTCAACCAGGTCAGTTTATCTAAAGTTTAGATACTCCTTTAACTTGAGTGGTGTTCAAGTGACCTGTCCAAGCTGGTTGCCATGAGAGGTTATTGCACAAGCCTGGCTGGGTGAGCTTTATTCAGGGACTCTTGGTGAAGGAGGTGTGCGACGGTTTCTCAGTGCTGTGCTGAGGTTGCGAAACAAACTCACTGGTCCCGTAGCTCCCAGAAACAACATCATCCAAAGCAGATGCTCCGTGCAGGTCAAGAGGCTGCCAGAAACACAAGATGCTGGGAATTGTGGAAGGAGGAATCACTTCTCTCCTCAGAGCTCTCTAAATACTGACTCACCTGAGACTCCAGTCTCCAAGAAGTACCCGCTGTGGTATGATGGGTGGTCATCAAGGTGAAGGACCAGCTTCTGTGCTTCTATGTGGGTGGCAGCAGCACCCGCTGGACCTTGTGGCAAGACATGCTCCTAAGCCAGGAGATCTGTTGAGTGGTGCTGAAATTCCTCTGTACAGTTTTTTTCCCATCAGTCAGCGGATCCCTTGGGATTTCTTTGTCAGCCCAGGAAACTTGGGTAATTAGCAGAGCCCCACTGAGCTGCTGCGTGGCTGACAGACACTATATATTGAGATGCTTTTATTACTGTCAGTAATAAGAGTAATTATGTAGATCATTTTCCTGCGGTGGCTCTCTGAGACTGATGCAGAAGCAAAAGCCCCGAGGCAGGATCTCACTCTCTTTTAATGGGGAGATCAGAGCTGGTACTTGTATGAGAAGTTGAGGAAACAGCCTATCCAAGAGGAGCCAGCCCTTGAGCAGCAGGGGCTGCTCCATTACTGGCCTGTCTCCCCTTGGTGTGGAGCCCCAGGAAGCAGCTTCCCCAGGAGAGAGGCAACATGTGGCTCAGGAGTAGTTCTCAGTGGTTTTGGTCCCGCTGGAAGCCTCCAGCCTCATGCTGAAAGCCTGCTGAGGAACCATCTGGCAGATTAATACTCTGTTTTTCCTCCTCTTCCTACACAACTTACAGGAGGCATGACAGTTCCTGAGCAGGAGGAGCTCTCCTAAAGCAAATCTCGACTTGTTTGCTGTGGATCACAGACCCAGGCTCAGAGCATCCTTTGTGGCTCTGCACATCCAGGGCAAGGAAGGGAGAGCTCAGCCTCAGCTCCTTGATTAATCGCTTCAAGGGCAGGTAGAAGATGTGTGCAGCATTTGCCTCTGGCTCTGGAGTTGTCACTCACATGGAGTTTTCCTGCACAGGGTTAGTTACTGACCCTGTAGGAAGTGGATGAAGTAACATCTCCCCTTCTGTGCTCTGGATGGCAAAACTTCCTCAGGTTACTTCTGTATGGGAAAAGAACAGCTAAAAGTTTCTCCAGATGTGCTGGAGATGATGTGGAGCTGAGCTGGGTCAGGGAAGGGTCTGGCGACCTTTTTTCTCTGCCTCTGAGCTTTTCTAGCTAGTCCTGAACGTATGAGGTCCCCAGCATCACTTCCTCCCCAGAGCTGCTTGTGAGATGTGGGGCAAACCATGATCAGCCTCCTGTTCCATAGCACTGGCCTGAGATGTCTCCTCCCTGGCAGTCTCTCTAGTCTTTCCAGTGGTCCTCTCTGGTCCTAAAGGCTGGTTGTGCTGAGGGGATTGCTGCAGGGGATATAGGTACTGAGCACCAGAGAGCTGCCATGGCGTGTGGTTTGGGGTGATCAGTGTCTGCCTGCGTGGGCTGTTTATACTGCCTGGCTTGTGTCAGCACTGGTGTGGCCAGCAGGACTAGGGCAGGGATGGTCCCCCTGCCCTGGACGCTGGGGAGGCCGCCGCTGGAATCCTGGGCTCAGCTTTGGGCCCCTCACTCCCAGCAGGACCTGGAGGGGCTGGAGCGTGGCCAGAGAATGTTTCTCTGACTGCCTCTCTGGCTGCTTTTGCCCTCTCTGTGTCTGGAGCAAAGTGTGATTAGTAGATCTGTAATCTTCCGCTCTCTCTAAGCCAGCACAAACACTGGTAGGAGAAACAGAATTTTTTGGGGGCAATGCAGAAAGAAAAATGAATAATAATAAATTTCCTGGGTCAATCTCAAAGAACTGAATGGGAACCGCTGCGCTTAGAGTGGCAACAATGCTCAGGGGCTTGGGGGCTCTCAGAGGTGGATCTTGGTCTTCTGCCCTACCCACTGCCCTGAGATGCCTCTGCCTTTCTCAGTCTATCCATAGACAGATTTTCTGTGCTGATGCAGCTTCTGGAGCCACAAGTGGGAACTGTCAGCTGGAGAAAACCCTGACATCCATCTCAAATGGGGAAAATGAGGCATGAGATCACAGGAGAAATTAAGCCATATTTAAAAATGACTAATTAGGGAGCTGCTGTGGAGCTCTTTAGTCACCTGCAGAGTGACAGCGGATTGGATGGGATGTATTAGAGCCATGTGGGTTTGCTGAAGATGATTGGGAACCACCAAACTGGGTGTGCTTGACTGGCAGCTGGAGAAGCAGAACCTGCTATAAACTTTAGCGAGGGCTACGTTATGTTGGTGATGGCTCAGGGAGAGCTGTTGCTGCTCAGTGTGGGGTTGCCAGCTTGGAATATAAACTTGTCAGGGTACAAATCCCCTTTCTTCAGGTAAAATTGCTGCTGGGTTTGGCTGGATCAACTTTGGTCAATGAGGCCACCCATGCAAGAGCCCGGCAGGGTGTTATTGATCTCTGTAGATGTGCAGGAACCTCGTTAAATCCCAGCTTGGGTTGTTTATTGCTGTTGGAGGCCGAACAAGTCACTGTAGCCTGGATGTGCCAGCACTTCTGTCCATCTCAGCTACACCCAAGAGTAAAGCATCTGAGGAATGCTGTGATATTCATCTGGGGCTCGGATAGACTTTGGAGAAAACAAGGGGCTTTGCATAGCTCTGTTCTCGTGCTTTTAAGAGCCCCTTTTCTACCAGAGGTCTTGTCATCTGTCTTGCAAGGCTGGTGCCACAATCAACGGCTGCCAGGAACTTGTTTGAAAATGAAATTAAAATCCTATTGATTTAGTCTCCAGATCAAGCCTTTCCCTTTCTCTTTCTTCTCCTTTGTAAAGCCACTGATGGATGTGACGAGGCAGGAGGGTTTAACTGAGGATTAGCACTTGTTGGGCTGCGTTTTACATTCCTGAGATCACTCGAATAAGCTTCTGAGCACTCTCAACTTCTGACCTCAGCCGTAATCGAGGAGGATCAATACTTGCCCAAGCAAACTCATTACCTCCTTGGGTATTTATGTCCCCATGTGGTGCAGGGTGCCAGGCTGGGAATACCAAAAGTGTTTTCTGGCTTTAATCTGAGTCTTGTGCGAGTATTTCCAGGAGCTCTTTTCTTGCCTTGAGCAGTGTCAAGTTGCTACTGAGCTCAACTCGTGGCAAGAGACCCTGAGCTTCTGCTCGCCACCACTATTTTAGTCTATAGTTACCCATTCTCATGCAATTCTTCGTTCCTTTAATGCCACATAGACTTAAGAGTAGCTTCTTATGAGTGCTAAGAGGTGGGAGAGTTTTCTGCTTCCTGAGCAGCAGCCTCTTTGCCTCCAAAGCTTCACCGTAGCGCACTAACCAGTGGACTTTTATTTGTGCTTAGTGCTGGCAGATGGTTAAAAACTCCTTTTAACCCTTGAGTTTTTAAAGATCTACTTTCCCATGTTATCCTAAGGTATGAGCGAGACTCGGATGCTGAAGTTACCACAAGAGGCTTCTCAAGCTTTTCCTTGGGCATGAAAAACCCTGCGAAGGGATTTTGCATTCTGCTGGTCGCAGGTGGCGAGTGCAGGTTGTGCTTTGCTTCTCCCTGTTGCAAGAATTCCCAGCAGCGGGGTTCATTTCTGTCGGACTTTTATCTTCTTGGATGTCTGCTTCAAAGTGAGTGGAGGGAGGCGTAGATTGCAGGTGGAAAAAAGAGTGTAAATAGAAGTTATTGCAATTATACATGGACTTTGTATCTCAATAGTAGCAATGGACCTAGGGTTGGTAACTCACACTTGATACAGCTGATGAGTTGGAGGCTTTTACAGCCCAAATCAGTTGGATGGGTGAGTCTAATTGGTCTCCAAAGTGTTCATTTATGTCTAAACAGCTGATAAGGAACAACTGCTTCTTGTCATTGTCCCCCTCCTGTAAAACTGGTTATAGTAATGGTTCTGTTACGCTTCTCTTGATAAGGTGGCTCCGCTCCTTGAGTAAGTACTGGAGTTGAATGGAAAGATTGTCGTGTTGAGGGTTCCTGAGCTTGTTTGTGTGATTGATGGATTGATTTATAATATGAGCCAAGTTCAGATAGTTGTTGCTGAATGAGATTTTTCATACTCCTTTAGATAGCTTTTCCTACTAAAGATGGTTTGTTCAGCCTGGAGAAGAGCGAGCCAGTGAGAGGACCTAATCACAGGCTACAGCTTCCTCTAGGGGAGTGGTGGAGGGGGAGCTGCTGATCTCTCTCCTGACCAGCAACAGGACAGGAGGAGATAGAATGAAGCTGCATCAGGGGAAGCTCGGATTGGACATTAGGAGAAGTCTCTTTTCTGAGTGGATGGTTGATCACTGGACCAGGCCCACTGGTCACAGCCTCAGCCTGTCAGAGTTCAAGGAGCATCTGGATGATGCTCTTAGTTGTATGGCTTAGTATTAGGTAGCTCTGTGAGGAGCAGCTAGTTGGACTCAATGATCTTTATTGGTTTCTTCCAACTTAGGATATTCTGTGATTCTGGGAAATCTTCTGTGGTTCTGTGACTCTCCCTGCAAACAGAGGATGCCCTTTGCCCCTGCTCCAGGGCCTTGCGTTGCAAGACAGATGCTCTGTCACTTTGAGGGTAGATGAAGAGGAATTAAGTTTGTGTTTCATTTTCCTCAGGTTTTATTTGCACGGCTTTACAGCTCCACAACTGCATAACACCACCGCTGATGAACCCCCCCCCTACTAAAACAACCCCTGGACTTAACTGTGTGAGCGCCGACTGGGCGCGTGTGCACCAAGAGGATGGTTTGGAAGTTAAAAATCTCCTTTTGACTGTTTTATTCATCCCTGGGTATGCACAGAAACAGGCTTTTGCGTGATGCCGTGCATCCCATTTTTAGCACGCGGAAGATTTTTTTGAAAGAACGTGGTTTTCATCTCTTGGCAGGTCATCCTTGACCGCAGCTTGTCTCTTCTCGCATCACTGGTGACCACTAATACATTCTTAAGTGTCATTAACTCTGGGTGCGTTTCAGGGCAGAGCTGACCGTTCGTTAGCCTCCTTTCCTAGTGGATCAATCAGCATCTGCTGAGAAGCAGAAGAGCAGCTTGAAGGCTGATTGATTTATTAAGTACTATATTGGGCATGGCTTTGCCAGGCCATCGGAATGGAGGTTCCTGAACTGTTTTCCCCGTGGGCCAGAAGCAACATTTCAGCCAGTCAGGTAGCCCAGTGTACCATTACTGGAGTAGCAATAATGATTAAAAATAACCTGCGGCGGTGCTGTCTTTCACCAACCGATGGTTTCCTTGTCCTTGATGCGTCCTCAGAGGCTTCTTCATGCTGGGCACAACAGAGCCCCCATGCTTATGCTCCCTGCCCCAGAGCATTTCATGCTGTAACAAGGCAAATGGATCTTCCTGAGCATGGTGCGGAGGAGAGAACGGGGAATATGTTGGCAGCTCCATTACAGGAAGATGCACAAGGAGCCTGACTGAAAATGGGATGGCTTTTAAGGTGCAAGACAACTATCTGAAGAGCCTGCAACCTGTCCTGTAGACCACTGCTGGCTGGTCATTGCTTTCCATCCCTCTTCCCATCCCCATCTGCTGTCTTATGGTTCCTCTCAAGGCTTTTTGAGTAGAAATTCTCTTCTTGCAATGGGCTCAGTGGGTGCTTTGCTGAGGTCTGGGCCATGCTGGGGGCTTCTAAGGATTAAGACCAACACCTGTGGCTCCAATAATGATTAGGGTGCTCTAAGCATGGTTGTAGGCTCGAATGATTCTTTACAAACACCCACGTTAGCAGCAACACTTATTTAGTGGTGAGGTTTATAAAGAAGCTCCTCTCAGGCCTGGAGTTAGTAACATGATGGTTTAACAGTCTCTGAAGTTAGCTTGTGAACACCGTCTCAGAGAAACAAAACCGGCTGTCACCACTCTACGATAAGCTCTAATGCTGGAAATACAAGCGTGAGGACAGCCAGATGGCCTTTCTCAGGCCAGTGGAGACCCAGCACACCTCAGAGGTGACTCCGATGTGGGGATGGCTCTGCAGAGACACAGCGAGAAGCACATGGTGGGAAGGCCTGGATCCAACTGGGGGAGACTTCTCCAGCTTTGCAGAGGTCAACTCTTTTGGGTGATTGTCCTGGTTTGGGT
>WEIS01024303.1:48059-70679 GCA_013389965.1 Todus mexicanus | reverse complement strand
CAAGTTGAAATCCCCAAGGAACCTGATGTCTTAATCATAATATACAGTGCAGACAAATTGCTTTTTAATTAGTAACACTTCCTAATGCCTATTTTAGGCAGCGTCATCTGTAGAACAGCAGAGTACAGAGCTGCACTTTGGGATGTCTACAATGTAGTAGCTGAAAACATGTTTTTGACATGTGAACTACGTGTCTTGCTGTACTGAAACTATGTCAAACCGGACACATCAACAATATGTTTGGCCCTGTAAATATCTTTCTATTGTCCTCATCATCCTATTATGGCAATTGCTTCCTAGGGGACTTTCATTCCTTGCCAAAGTGTAAAACACCCCATGGTGCATGAAATGTAGGATTTGCATACCCATTTGAAGCATCGAATTCAGAAGTATGTTGGCGACTGGTTCCTCAAGGGCCTGTGTTACTTAAATGCAGGGTTCAGTGAGGCTTGGCCAAACTGTGTGGAGCAGCAGTGTCAGTATTGGATTTTGTCAAAGGCAGTGGTGAAACAGTGAATTTGAGTTTATCTTGGGAAAAGGTGGTGCTTGGTCTCCTCAGCCATGCCTGCGAAGGGGTGGGTGGCTGAGCACTTGCAGCAGCATTGGCTCCTTGATTTAGCTGAGCAGGGCAGGTGGTTAAAGTATGGTTTTTCCCTGCGATCTGCACTCCTGGAGAGCAAACCCCCTTTACCTTCTCTCTGCTGATGTATCATCAGGGGGACAGGTAGACCTGGCAGAGCCACCTCCCTATGTCCCTCTGCCTAGGGTGGCACCTCCTTGTGCTTCTGCTCTCCCTGTGCCAAGGCAGAAAGTCTCCTCTGTTGGCTTCAGTGAAGTGCATAATACTCTCTCCTTTGTTCCAACTTCACTAAAATCCTTTTATTGTGTGGTGTTTATACTGCATCCTGATAAAGGAAAAGGGTCTTATAGTCATACCCCTGCAATTACATGTGTGTTATGACATCCAGCTAGTTCTGGGAAATGAGAAAAGTGTCAGGGCATGGTTAAATAATTTTTTGGTTTTTTTTTTTACTTCTGCACAAAGTTTTCCAGAAAGTCTTCCTGTTTACAGCAGGTGAGGATCTGACCCCTTTATTGCTTTCAGTTTGGCACTGCCACTAACCCTAAAGTGGAGATATCTGCTGTTTCTACTAGGAAAAGCAGGATGCAGTGGCGGGGAGGAAAGGCAATTTTGAGGAATAACTCCAACTTTTACATTTATGAGAACGATTTTAATAACTCCGAGTTACCCGTGCTAATCCTTTAACAGGAAGGCGGTTTGAGAACTGACCCAACCTCCTTTCCTTTCATTCGATCCCAAAACACCTGCAACTCTCAGCAGAGTAATCTATGAATCACTGTGTCTGTCGTCCACTTATTGTCTTGTCTAGTGCACTCCACGGTGGAACTAATCAACAGCCCTGAATGAAGCATTGCTCCTGAGCTGAATTCCTTAAAGCTCCTGAAGTATTCAACAAGGAGGAGAAATCTTTTAGTATGATTTGCTCCACATTCCAAATTCATTTATAGAAAGAGAATAGATGATTAACAACGGGTCGAGAGACACGGATTTAGCACTGCTTTGCCCTGACCTGCCCCGAGTTACTCCTTCCACTTCCCATGCTGCTCTGAGTTCAAGGAGTGGGATGGCAAAAGCTGCTTGAATCCTCTGCACCCAGCCATCTTAATTTGGTTTATTTGCCTTAATGAAGAAATCTAGTTCCTTAATCACAGGTGAGCGGAAAAGGTCACTTGCCACTCTGACAAATGGGTTTATCCTGAGCTGTTTGTGTCGGGCTCGCAGATAGTACATTTTCCCCCTTTTTCTCCCTCGCGATGAAATGCCAACGTCTCTGCAGCACCTCCTATTGCGGCCATTACCTGTGGTGCCTGGGCTGCCTGCCAAGGAGCACCCTCGGTAGCAACAAAAGCATAATCATTTCCAGTTGGAAAAGACTGAGCTGGAGTAATTTTCCCCTTTGAA
Source organism: Todus mexicanus (assembly GCA_013389965.1). Lineage (NCBI taxonomy): Eukaryota > Metazoa > Chordata > Aves > Coraciiformes > Todidae > Todus > Todus mexicanus. The sequence continues at coordinate 68,695 of WEIS01024303.1, read as the reverse complement.
AACTGCAGCAGTCAGGCTCGGGTTAAGCAGGCGCTTGTTTGGTCCTGGGACACAGCGCAGCAGAGAGGGTATGAAACATTGTCATCTGCGGCTGCCGTGTGGAGAGATTGTGAGGTCTCCAAAGATATTCTTCATCCCCACTGGGCAGTGTCCCAGCTGGCCTCGGTGGTGGGGTGGCCAGGGGGATGTTTGCAGCTTATCAGTGTCTCTCTTCTGGCTTGATAATTTTTTGGAATGCTAAAAAAAATAAAAAAATTTAAAAAAATAAAAAAAATAAAAAATGGGTACCAAAGGTAGGATTAACATTTCCTAAACAAAAATCTGGTCTGCAGAGAGGTTCAGAGGCTTGAGGGGTATAAGAGGTGCTGCAAACCCCTGCCCCATCAGCCGGGATGACACTACAGGTTCTGCTTCTGCAGCATTGAGCAAATACAACAGCTCATCCCAAAGGACACCCTGCATCTCCTAGGACTGGCCGTGCTGTGCAGGCTTTGAGGCCACGTTGCTGGCCCTTTCCCAACCAGTGCAAACTTTGGGCTCATAGACGCTCATTGTTGACTTTGGTAGTAAACTCTAGCAATAAAGACAAGGCTCAATCCAGGCAAACCTACTGGAAAAAGCCAGCTGAACAGTCTCACACAAACCCTGGTTAGTGGCTTGCTCCAGGAAATCCTTTTGCAGCTGATACAAAAGGGAAACCATTTTAGAAAGCGGTTACAGAGCCATAGAGGTACTTGCAGCAAAAGGCAGGGCTTTCAGGTAGGGCTGAAATTCTCTTGATATATGTAGAAGACAGAAAGCACTTAGAGCGTGTTCCTGGTGATGAATGTTTATCGCCACGTGTGAGCTTTTTGGACATGTGGGCTGTGGAAAATAAACTCTTTGAGATACAGCCCAGGCAGATCTGCAGAAGTACCGCCCATGCAGAGCAGTGTTCAACGTCAGCTGAAGATGAAGCTCTTCTGTAGGCCCTTGGTGCTTGCAGACAGCCTCGCTGGCAGCCTTCTTGGGTCACGTAAAAAATGAGTTGGGTCAAACCCCAGATGTGCTAACTGGGTGTTGAGATGCACTGATTTTCACTTTGCTGGAAAAAATGATGTCTCTTTTACTTCACACTTCTGTTTTGAAACAAAAAGCAAGGTGGGACTTTGTCCAGAAGAGAGCTTTCCAATTTTATCTGGCATTTAAATTCTGCTATGTTTGAGTAATTGTCAGAAAGATAAAGCTCCGTCTTGCAGGAACGTACTTGGACGTGGAAAAAGGCAGCAGACAGGTGACTGGCAGGAAGCGAGAGCGGCTGCTCCCACGCAGATGCAGACGACTAAATAAGTTTTGAGATCATCGTTCCTGTTCAGGTCTTTTCCTTTGATTCTTCAGATTATTTTTATGTTGGAGGCAAATAAGAAACAAAGACAAATCTGCAAAATGACGAGTCGGAGTTTATTGGAGCAGGAAAATAAGCCATTCATGCCACTTCCCGGTTTGTTGTGAGAGGCAAAATCATTCACAATGGTGAATCATGGCAACTAGAGCTGCTTGAAATTACTGCTTTCTGAAGTTCAATTGCTGCTGGCATGTATGGAATAAACAAAGACATTAGTTCAGTTTGTTTAAAAGCACGAGTTTTCTTGAGCTGTGATTTCACATGTGCTTTTGTAGGGCCAACAGATGATCTTATTTTCTGACAGATGATATTTAAGAGCATCTCTGTGTTTTCTTTGGGTAGCTACATAATTTCCAAGAGAATTCCGTCAGGGATGATGAAGAAATGTGCTCTCTCTCGTCTCCAATAGCCAAAATGGCAAGACGAGGTATGAGTCGCATCTCTTTAACAACTGAAATTCCTGCTGGTGAAAGTGTCTGATTCTTCTCCCTGACACGAATGTGGATTTGGGGAAGAAATCTGCTCCTTCAGCTTCCTGGATGAAGGCATTAATCTATCCAGGCTTTTTTTTTTTTCTGTGAGGATTTTCCTAACATTGATTTTCAGAGTCAACCAGGTACCTGTGAATTTTAGGATATTAAAGGTGTACTTTTTGGCAGGTCATATTCCTTCCTTGGTGACAGGAGATAGGTGGTTTATTGCAACAAAAATATTACCCCTGAAATTCAGCTATTTGGGCTGTCATGGGAGCAGGTGAGGTAGGAGCAAAGCTTTTGGAGCCCAGGCTTAATAGCAAATTGGTACTTCTCCAGCACAGCAGTTCCCAATCTTCTGGCTCCTCCTGGTCGTGTTGTTCCTAGGAGTTTCATACTTTTTGTCAGGGAGTAGAATCTGTTCATTGCAAGCCAAACAAAGTTTTCTCTCTCTGTTCTGCCAAATTTGGCCTGCACGTGCATGGGCACAACATCTGACGAAACCATCTGCTGTGATTCCTCCTTGTGCTAATACTTTTGATTTCTTCTAGTTCACAGACTATCAAGGTGGGATTTACCTGCTGTAGGTGTCTACAAGAGTGCCTCTGAGCAAATGGTTTAGATTTCCTTTACGCTTTACCAATAGCTCATAGGATGTCATCTCACCTCAAAGTGGACGTCTAAAATGAGTTTCCTGAACAGTCCCTTCCAGTGCTCATTTTTCTGCAGCCTGTGTGAAGCTGACGTGTATGTTGTGAATGTCCAGGCTTAGCGATGGTGGATCCCCGCGTAGGTTGTGTGCAGACAGCAGAGGGTGCTGGAGTTTTTTTTCCTTTCAGTGCACCTTCAAGGTTGCTGGATCATTATAGCCTCAAACCAATTGGCTTTTATTCTGATTGCTGAACACACAAAAGCCAGGCAGGTACAGCGAGAGAGGAGGCACTGAACTTGAGAGACATAGATGCTGTCACCTTCAAAAGTGTGCCAAAAAACTCTACACCTCCCAAATCAGTAAGTGAAAACTGAGCTTATCATGATATGAATCAACAGATTTTATTTTTCTAAAGAATTTTTCCTAGGATTTTCCCTTGCTTAAAACATTTTTAGAAGCTTTTTGGTTTTTATTTTTCAGGAAATGACAAAAACCTCTACAGCTCTTTATTTCAGACAAATCAGTCCAGAAAATTTTGCTCTGTCAGAACTACAACTTGCAGACATTATAGACTTTTACAGGTCAGAGTAGCAGTCTTGTGATCTGGCATCTTCTACAGCATCTAGTTCTATGCAACTAAAGAGCTTCATGCAGGACTGCCAACTTCATGGGCTAGGGCTGAAGGAAGGGCTCCCCTGTAAATGTCAGTAGTAAGACTTTCAAGAGCAGGATTTAAAAGAAGCCAGGGTAACAAACCAGACTGCCAAACTGGAATAACTCTCTTCAGCTCAAGAGAGCTTAAGTCATTAAGCTTCCCAAAGCTGAGCTTTCCCCATCAGGACACAGTCACACTGGCTGGTTGTAGAGCAAGTCTGAAATTCAGACTTGCTCCTCAGGGCCCATCCAGGCGTACTGAGGATGAGGAACTTGGGGGCTGTGTTTTGAGCTGTGTCACATGTGCTGACACATGTACTGCAGGTTGTACTAATGGCAGGGAATGGGAGAGTGTGTAGGGCAACGGCCACTTCACCTTCCAGTTAACGCACCCTTACATCCATCTACCAGCATTTAAAAGCAGAAATTTCACACCCGCAGGTTACAAGTCCAAGTGATGTCAGAGCCAGGATTAAAGCTCGGGAGTGACTGGCTTCTAGCCTATTTCTTAATCTATTAAATCACTCAGTCTCTCTGCTGCTAACTCTCACTGGTTACTGGGATTGCTTGGCAGCAGCAAGCCCAGGCTGATGTCTAGTGCTGGCTCCGTTACCATGTCAGCTTGGTTGCCAGCTCAAGGGCATCCAGTCAACAAATGTCTTATTTTTGGATTCTCCTGTTCTCCTGAGACCATCGCTATGAAGAATGACCTCCCTTACCTCATTCACCTTGTTTGCTATTCCTGACCCAGATAGTGTCGTGGCTCTTGCATGAGTCAATAGTCCCATGGAGTAGTGGTCTCACTGTGATGTTTTCACTAGCATTTGAACCAGAGCAGTGGCTGGCATCTGCAGGACGTTACAGATGAGCATAGAAAAGTCTATATTTTAGTCATGTTAAAACTATGACTAAGCTAACAAAAGTCAGGAAATCCAAACTGCAGATTGATGGGTTGTCCTTGGATTGCCCTGCCGTGTCTAGGCATGGGATGGCTGCACACCCGGAGTTGAGCATTGGAGTCCACGGGGAGATCCTCCACATCTGAGCACTGCATGGTATTCCAAGGGTGGAAAAGCAGCTGCAAATACAGCTAGGACTTTTATGGGTTTGTTTCTCTTCTTTTTAAGGTCAATCTATTCTATTCCAGCAGTTAAATTTTGGGGTTTTTTGGCTTCCTTGCTCTGAAGTAGATGTTGTCTTTTTGGATCTGAATGTCAGGGTGGTTTCTCCACCTCTGGAAGGGGATGTATACAGCTGTCCATGGCACATGGGACCTTTTTCACAGTGGCACACAGAAACCATTTCCTAGTGACAATGTGCCATTTTCCAGTTGTCTTTTTCTGTAGCCAATACTTCTCTGTTTTGATCTTTCATTTTTTCTTATTTTTTCCCCGTATGTGTTTACAAGTGAGAGCCCTCTTTATGAAACACGCTATAGGAATCCAAAATCTTTCAGCTTGCCTGCAACACAAAGATTATGAATGGTAGTAAAGAGTCACAGATTCTTATGCTAAACTATAGTTTTTATGAGTACTTGGAAAGCTATATCTGTATTTCTTATTAGAACTGGTAAACTTATTCAGATCAAGTTAATCCTCATAATTTCCGAATTTCTGGTTCTGTTCCAAAATGCAATTCTTAAATCTTTTTCCTTCTCCTGTTACCACTGTAAATGGTCAGTTTTCATCTTTTCTTTTGGTGGAGTGTTGCACATGCAACATTCAATGTTTATAACTCTTTCTGAGCAGACTGACCCAATTTTAGAGTGGAACGGCTGGACAATTTGATGCAAAGATAGCGATGTTTAAATACAGGGCTGCATTTTGCAACCCAATAAGCAGGAGCAATCCCAGCTCGAGTCATCCAGCGACCTTGCAAGCTCTCCTCTGGGCACGCTGTCGATCCCGGCGGCTCGGCGCTATCTCTCGGGGCGGCTGGGAGTTACAATTGCCCTGCGACTTCCTCCTCCCTCCTCGCAAGGAGAGGATGGGAATTTGCTGAAGGCTTTTATCAGCAATATGCATCTGCCCCCATTCTCACTCAGCAGCTCTTGCCAATGAGTGGGAAAAGTCAGGCCAAGGCATAATCTGCTCCCAGCTTGCTTCCTGCTGCCGTGCCCCAGGGATGGAGGAAGCAGACAAGTGGCCCTGCGTATTCTCTCTTTGCCAGGCCCTAAAGTTCAAGAGGCTTGGGGAGACAGAATAGGGTTTCTTGCTCCTTTTTGCAAGGGATATTGCATACTTCATGCTGGAATATAGTAAAAGTCTGTCAAGGTGAAGTTATATGGGCGAAAGATGAACCTTACAACGTCAAGCTCTTTGGACACCTGCTGACTGAATTTTAGCCACTTGCTCTGTATAGGCTGATGTGATGTTAACCTGCCATCTGAAAAGTCTTCCAGTTAAATGAGGTGTCATCTTAAAGTCTGATTTTGTACTTCTGCTCTGTCTGCAGTCTGAGCGCACCTGGGGCCACCACTTGATTTGTTTCTTTGTCAGTTCAAATAGCTTTTGCATCAAGAGCTTCTCTTGTGTCTACAAAAGGTATTTCTGATGAAGTGTGGGGTTGAAGGGGCGCGTCTACTCCTTACTTAATCTAAGTAAGTTTGGGTGAAGCTCCTGGATATGAAAGTCCCATATATAAGGCTGGGTGGCGAGAGCATGGGGAACATGCTGGGGTCTGAGCGATCTCCCACAGCATGCTGGAAACCACTGGAGAAATGCAGAGCAGAAGCTGGGCTGTTGCAAAGCACCATGAGCCTTTCAGATGTGGGCCAAGGCTGCCTTTTTGCTTTTATCTCCAGCCCTTGGTGCAGCAGGGTCTTGATCCCCAAATAGAGCCATGAGGTGCAACTCTGGTATAACCAGCGGGACACAGCTGGTGTCTTTTGTCCTTGCTGGTGTATGAATGGGAGAAGACACTGCTTGAGCCAGAAAACCCATGCTGGTGGGAGCAAGCGTCCGCACATGAGCTCTGTGTCTGCTCACAACTGTAGACCGTTGTTTCTCTGTTTTGTTTTGTTTTGTTTTGAAAGAAATTATTTATTATTATTTTTTTCCCCCAAATAACATCATTGGTGAAATGTTGCTCTTATTTAAATCACAGGAGTTTTGTCATGGACTTTTATGGTGCCAGGATTTCTCTCCATGTGTTGTTTTTTAGCACCTGAGGTACATTAGGTAGGGTTGAGGAGAAGGCTTGACTATGGGCGGTTGCTTTCCTGTGTTGTATCGAGGCCTGAAATTAGCAGGGCAGTTGCAAAGCGTGGCACACAGTGCGTTTCTGCATTAAATACAGCCACATTATCTTGCATCCCAAGCAGCCCAGACTGTCAGTGGACAATTATGGGTTTTGCTGGTTTTATTTTGATTGGCATGCTCTCAGTTTTCCATAGTGGTACTCTATTTGTAAAAACAGATCATTAATGATAACAGATGACATGTGTCTGAAATATGGGGTGGACGAGGGAGTTAGTTTTTCTTCCTATTTCTTTTTTTTTTTTTTTTTTTTTTCCTGAGTGTCTGCACTTTGACAGCACGTTTGCCAGGCTGTCACTTGGTTGAGAGATCCATAAGATTAGGACCTCATTGTGTGAGTGTTTTCACAGCACTTGTTGCTATAAAGAATCTTCACACTTTGGCGGATGAAATCTGGGCTCCTAGACACAAACTGTTAAGAAGCAATCATAACAATTAGCTAATGTGTCAACAATTAGCACTTTCCATCAACTGGCATGGAGTGGAACCTTCTTCTTATCCATATGCAGACAAAAATGCAATGATGTAGTAAAGAAAAGCAGTGAAGTTGGCTGCGCTCGTCCCTTGCTGTAGCCAGCAAGCTCCCATGGGTATTGTTTACAATGATTATTCTTCCATTATGATGTTATTGCACAGGTCAGGGGTGGTAGCTAGACTGAAAATAAGCTTTTTTTTTCCTTCTTTCTCTCTCTCTTTTTTTTTTCCCCTTAAACTCTTGGCTGCTTTTACAAAAGTACAACAGAAACAACTGCTGTGAAAAGGTCAGCCAGTAACAGTGCTGTAGTGTTTAACTGGTAAATATTTCAAAATAGTATTTCTAATATTTTACCATTTGGAAGTTTTTCAATGCATCTCCAGTGCAGTGAGACTCAATCAATGTAAGATTTCCATGGTCTCCCCTGGGAATTCTTTACAATGGGCACATTATAGTCTGTTACGGTATCTACCACCGGTTGGTCAGAATTTATTTTAATATCCTTTTATATGGTATATTTACTGGCAATAATATAAAAAGCCCTGTTTTCTCAACTATTTCACATATTTCCATATGTGAGTACTGAAGATAGACCTTCTGACCTGATCTTGCAGCCACTCTTACCCATACAGTAGCTTCTTAGAAGACTGCATTTGACTGGAGAGATCAGTCTTCTCCAAGGAAATGTCTTCTGGGAATGTTTCCTGCGATGTGTGGGGTGGGTAACAAGCTACTGTGAGGCACACATAAACCCTCAGACGCTACAGTACGTTCTCTGGTTAATCGTGTAGCCAGAGCTAAAGCGAAACCATCTTAAACCCAAGCAGTGTGGTTTCTAAAAGTAACACGCTGCCCGACTGCCAGCCAAAGCCGTTGATTTGAAACAGGGCACGGTGCTCGAGCACAGCCCCAGCTGGTAAAGCACCCTGATAGCCGCAGTTCGGACCATGCATGTATGTTTAGGAGTTAGCTGACAGCTCAAATAAAGAAGGTGTTGCAGTAATCTGAACAAAAAGGTGGAGGTAAGGATGCAAATAGAAACAGCGGTAATCAAAGTTTACTGATTTCTCTAAGTTCAGCACAGGCTACTTTGTTGTAAAGAAGGAAGGGGATGACCCTGTGATTTGGGAAGATGGTGCATCTGCCCTAACTCTTGCCGAATCTCCCTGGGACTTTGTGTGCACCTAAGACCTCAACATACCTCAGTTGCCTCCTTTTAATCCCATTTCTTCCTTGTCCTCTCCTTCTAGCCTGGAACATTGTGATACTAAACAAATGTTTGAGATGTTTGGAGTAATGGTGGGGGAAGTATAATTCCGCTAAGGATTATTAATATAGGAAATATGGTCAATAAATGTGAGAGGGGTTGAGTAACGCAGGAACATTCTTTACAAATTCTTTAGTAACGGAGTAGGCAGAGTGCTGCAGACAAAGAAAATCCTCTGAATTGCAAGTGTGTTCTTATGGCTTTTGCCAAGACGATGACAAACCCCGTTCTTTCTTCTTGTATTAGGACTCCTATTCAATGATACACTTAAGCATGTTCTTAAATTCCGTTGACATTTGAAAGCACTGTTGACTTTAATAGGACTTAAGCACCTGTTCATGGTTAATTGTGTACTTTCAGGACTTTTCTTGAAGAAGGAAAAAAAAGATGGATAGACTTAGGCATGCGCTTAAAGTTAAGCAGGTGCTTAAGTGCTTTGCAAGGCTGAGGCCTTAGAACTGAGTCTAATCCTCTATGGAGTCAGAGGATGGATTTTCCTTGCAGTGTGCCTGGTGAGGAGGAGCAATTTGTTTAAATGACAAAATGAAGTCATGAGAAACTTCTGAAGGATAATTTTATTTATTTATTTATTTTTGTGACAGCACCCATCCGTGGATCTCAAGTGCTGACAATTGAATTGTAAAATGAATTTACAGCCAGACTAAATAGACCAAACCAAAATCTCTTCAAATATACTGTGATTAATTCTGATTGCAGCCTGATAAAAACCCTTTTTCCACAGGCATAAAACTAGAGGTGCTCCTGGCCAAGCTTGAACCCCTCAAGTGAATGCAGTAGTTCTGTTGGGACAGGCAACTGTCCTTGGATAAGATGGGAAAGAAGAAATGTTTATTTCTCTGCCTATGTCAAACCAGCCCTTTCTCAGCAATTGTTGGGTTAGAGCACAGAACTAGGGATGTTTTTCCTGCCCTTTAGCCTGGAATTGGGCAACTATCTTTTGGGTGATGATAGAGTTACAGTGCCTTGAGACCTGCCCTGGATACTGCTTCATCTCTATTCCCTGTCCGGGAGAAGACAAGGCTTCTACTTTCTTCTCCTGGTTCATGTTGTAAGTTCTGCCACATCAGAGACTCTCTTGTTGGAAGGTGATGTGTAGTGCTCAGTGAAGTGGATTCTGCCCGGGACTTCCAGGCAGTGCAGTAGCAATTAAAAAGAACAACAGTAGCCAAATGAACACAAACTTGGGGGTCAGAGACTTACTTTAAGGTTAAAAAATAACATCTTGTCTTTTTTTCTCTCCATGATTTACTGAGCAGTGGGTGGAGCAGTGTTTATACATTCTTATGATCAACATTCTGAAAGAAGGACACCATCCAAATAGGATGATCGGGGGTGTGGTGCCACTGTGAGAGGTCTCCTTCAAAGTGTGGGCATGCTACTACTGTCCTATTGGAGAAACCAGATGAGAATCACATAAACCTTTCTGTTTACTGTGAACCTCAGTGATCCTGTGCAGTGTGAGCAGGCTGGTGAGCTGCTGGGCTGCAGGAACAGTGTGGTGCTTTGGTAGGATAAGGCCGTGGCTGGCACAGATCTGAGGTGTTGGTCCTGCTCCTGTGGTGGGGTTGGACCTTGGAGATATCGCAGAGATGATGGTGATGCACCACACCAGGGTGAATCTGAAAAGAGGAATGCTCTGGGGAGTGAGCAGTTCCTCCACCAGTGCCCTGATGATGAGTCTTGCCATATTTGGTGGTTTCTCAGTCCCATTTCCTTCAGTATTGTGATTAAGTGACAATGTCGTCTTTTATTTTTTTATTTTTTTTAAAAAGGAATAAAGAAGTTTCCAGCCTTTGTGGTAGCAGTGATAAGCTGGAAAATGTGAGCTTAAGCCATTCCCAAATAAGAAGGTAAATAACGAGAATCTAAAATGCAACTGTAATAACAAAATCCCCACCAAACCAAGAAAAAAAATTTTAAAAAATGATGGTGTATTCCTTGCTGGGGTGAATTTGAGCGGTGGAAGTTAGCAGCACTGCCTTGGTCACAGGAGGTAAGGGATGCCCAGTGCAGGCAGCCAGCCCAGGACTCTTTTTGTGATTTAACCTCTTCACCATGAAACCGTGATGGAGTTCAATGCAGTTTGAGTGGTTCAGGGGTGATTATGGGGCTGCGGCTGAAGGGATGGATTCCTTGCCTGGTTGTAAGAGGTTTTGAAGAGGATGTACATATGTAAGCTGGACAGGAGGAGCACTATCTATTGGGAATCTGGTAACCAGAGTGAAGTGTTCCACATGAGAGCTGCCAATTCCTGTCCACGCTGTATTGCAGATTAACAAGGAACTAAAAAAACCTGAAATTTCTCAATGTTTCTTATTCAACTTATTTACAAAATGAAACATGCTCCTATTGAGAATGGCAAGTGATCCTCACCACTGTGGAGAGTGAGAATACGGAGAGCCAGGTGCTCCAAACAAGAAAATGTCAGGAAGGCTCTTATGTCTGCACCAAGCTGCCTGTGCTATAAATTGTGGCAATGCTACCACTGTGACTTGGAGCCTGGGGGAAGAGAGTAGAATAAAAATGATAAATCACAGCTAGAGTTCCAGATTCTTACTCAGACAAAGAAAGCTGGTTCCATTATCAGACAGATTTGTATAATTGCTCGCTAATAATGCTGTGTCCTTCCTCCAGTTTCTTTTAGCAGACTTGGGGTAAGGTCCCAGATAGCAATCCTGAGGTTGGAAGCGACCAGTACTCTTCCAGACTGACCTTCTGTGTCACACAGGTGATAGTTTCCTTGCATTAATACCTGCTTGAACTGGAGCTTCCCTTAGTAAAGCAGTGAATCCTGCTACTGAGTGAGCACAGCACCATGTGAACTTCTCTAACATTTATTCTTGGTCATATTCCTTGTTGTAGCTTCCAGCCACTTCTCTCGTTATGTATCCGTTTACTTCAACTCAAGAGATTTCCATGATTAGATCTTGTGATTTTCCTGCCTCTACCCTCTATATAAGCTGAAGAAACTGTTCCTCACACCTTTCACTACAAATGCACACTTTCTGGTCCGACTATCATTTTTATTGCTCTTCTTTTGAATCCTCTCTAATATTTTACTCTCTTTCTTGCAGTGGAGGTGCCAGACCTCATGGCAGTTTTCCAGGAGTGTTGGAGTTGGTGTCGCCGCAGTGGCATCACCACTGTATCAGGGGCAGGTCTGTGCTGCCCATCTCTTTCATGGGAGCCCAATTCTGCTGCCTTGGTACCTCCCCTACTTGCAGCTCCTCAAAAAGTTCTGCAGGGATTTTTGTGTTTTCTGCCTACTGGTCTGATATTAGTTATGTATTTCTTCCTTGTTATTGATTAAAAACTCAAATTATGGTAATACCAGAAAGCAATTCTTGTATGAGTCTTTGGAGATCGTAATTAGTTGATGACAATTTCCTATCTGCAGTTGTATATAAACTTGTCTTTTAGTTGAGTGTATTTTGTATCATTTGATTTTATCCCGTTATCAGATAAAATATAATGACTTACTAGGAAAAGCCTTTGCCGTATCTCAGTCTCTACAATCCTCATCCAAGGATTTATACAGTATAATAACTTCATAACAATTATCCAATCATATCTTTTAATAGTTTAAGTATATTATGTGACCAGAACTACCTTTCCCAGATAAACTTATAATCATATTAAAAAATATTCCCTTTACTTTGATAGGGTCTGTTATCTACAACTACATATCAATTAGCTTTAACTATGAATATGTTACTTTAATTCCAAATTCTTGTTGGTTAAGGAAATAAGAGAGGTGTAATTTGCCTTCTCTGGTATCAGATCCATCTGTCTTGACCTGGCTGCTTCCTCTGGCCTAACGCAAATACCAGAACCAGGCTGTTTCTTGCGGGTTTTCTGAAATTGGCACTTTCTTGCTAGAAATCTCCATTCGCAATTCAGGGGATGTCTGCTTCAGCTGCTTTAAAAGTCTCGATTGTTTGGATAAGTTAATATAAAACCCCTGCCTTTCATAGATGCAGTTTAATTCTCTTTTGGGTTATTTTGAGTTTGGGTCATCACTGTGTATATGTGAGATATGACTTTTTCCTCTAAATATTTTGCAGAAGTATCTGTTTTGAACTTCTGGCTTCTGTACCTTATTTTTGACAATTAACTAGTGCCATAATTCAGATCGCTTTTGTTCCTACTGAACTTGGGTTTTTCTTGTCGTTATTTTCCTCTGGCAAATTTCTGTAATTTATAGCTTCAAATTAACATTTATGGCTGTTAGCTTCCCTCTTTTCTATTATATTTATATCAGCTCCCACTTCCCCTCTAAGTGACACTGTTTTATAGGTTTTCTTTTTTCATTTTTATTTTCGTGGCAACTTAACTTTCTCAGCTACGGAACAAAGCCTTGTAAACATCATGTAAAACGTTACCTGATCCCAAGTATCATTCTCATACTTCTGTTTAATTTCTCCTTTTCCACTGAATGGCTTGATAATTGTTTCCAGCTTTGTAAAGCCATCTCTTAGAGCAGTAAGTGCGCTAACTGGTGGGATTTTTATTCTTATTACACATAATGAATGTCATTAGTGTGATTTCACGAGAACTGGGTGTCATCAGCAACCTGCCGCAATCCAGGTCTTTCTATTTATCATTGCAGTGCTTGAATCCCAGTTGGGATTGTATTTTCCCAACCCCCCTATATTACTTTCTAAATAAATTGGGGATTTTCTGAATGCATATTTTGTTGCTGAGGCCCGTAGAGTCAGTTGTTTTAAGATTATATACTTCTACCAGCTCTGTAGCCACCGCTACAGAAAGACCCACGTTCTAAGAGGCGTCTCTGCACCATCCCCTTTTCCATGGGAGAAAAAAAACCTCCCAGGGGAACTTTGTGCCCCTGCGCTGTGAAGCGTGCTGTCCAGACACCTGTACATAACGTGAAGTTAAATAGGGGAAATAATGGGGAAACCATTTCTCTTGTCATTTCCATTTGGATCATCCTCATCATCACGTTTCAGGGTGACGGGTACAGAAATAATGTGTGAAAGTCTCTTTATAGGGCACAGTTTGAAAGGCTGCACCTGTGTTCAAGTAGTTGGTCTGAAACAGGCGTGAGATAAAGAAGTGAACTATTTGTGTGTGTCTCTGTGTACAATTGTGTGCCTGTATCTACAGAAAATTAAATTATGCTTTAGCGCCAAGTATATTTGAATGGACTGGGAAAGACTCTTGGGAAGATGCTGTCTCTTTTTGCTATGATATTTTCTGGTAATTAAACAGTTCTCTATTTTCTAATAGTTAATGAAAATGAGAGCGGTTGGAAGGGTTATTTCTGTCTGTTACTATTAGATTCTCCAGATTTGCTGACCCTGAATAATGAAGTGTTTTTGATCACTCCGTTTATATTGCCTAGAACTGAAGTAATTCTGATCCTTCAGCAAACTTGAAGCACAGCATGGAACATACTGAAAGGCGCCAAAAGATGAAACATTTCAGTTTTGTGGTTCACATCTGTCTGTCCTGAGACCAGGAGACCATTATAATACACTTAGAACATTTAAAAGCTCCTCAAGGTTGAAAGCCCCGATTAGGGCAGTATCTGTTCACGTGTGGGGGTCCTGCCTGTGCCAAACCTGGGAGCAAGGAGCCCTCAGGTCCCTTTTCTATGGGGAAAGATGTTAATCTTGGGTAGTGGGGGAAAAACAAGGGGAAAATGTAATCAAGGAAACCCTGGCACTGAAGCGAACACAGCAATGTACCCATCCATCAGTTTCTACTGTTTTTACAGAGAGTATAAAATATTTAAACTGGAGCCGTTAATCATCCCGCTCCTCCGTTCTAATCCATGGGAACCACAGGAGGTCACCAAATATGCATTTAATATAAAAGAATGAAAAATATTGGAGGGAAAAGTAGTGTGGTCTATAGAGCTGGGAATGCAAAGAGCAAAAAAAAAAAAAAATCAAGCAGAAATTTTGCTGAAATTGAAAAGATTTTCACAATGGTCTGCTGGAAAATCATTACATTTTGGGCAGTAATCCAAAATATATTTAGAATTATTTTAAGAAGATACCTGAGATTGAAATTTGGTTTATTTCTTGATTTTTGATGGTTTTTTTAAGATGCTGCTGGTGGTTTTATTCCTTGATTTTTTTTTTTCCTGAGATACTGCTGGATAGGAGCATTCTCTATCCTGTTTATTTTGATAAAATCCCAACATTGCTCATGGAAAGCAGATGCTTCTTGTGCAGAAGCCATCGCCAGGCTCACATTCCAGGTTTCCATCAGGTAATTTTGATGGATGTTTTGAACCTTTCACACTGTTGGGGTTTGTGCCCATGGCAGATATTGTCCCCCAATTTCAGTACCTAAAGGGGAGAGGGGAGTGAAAGGGGAATGCCTTTCCCTACCTTCACTGGAGGTAGTGGAGAGGAAAGCCAAGAACTGTGGCTAAGATGCCTCTCTGTGATTTACCTAATATTGTTTGAGTTTCCTAGAGCAAGCCTGGCTATTTATTAATCAATTTACTGGTACTATGATGGTGCTGGAAGGAGCGAGCTCAGTGCAGGGAGATGAGGAACGGCAGAAGCAGACTAGCTGCCCAGTTAGGGACTGGAAAGAGCAGATATTTCCATTATCCAGGGGTGGGATCCTATGGCAGCTATAAGCACTGTGAGCCGGCATGTGAAGCGGGAGCACAGAGCGCTGCTGTGCCTTGTGCCGCCGGGAACATAGGGAAAGACGGCAACGCATGGCAGGATGAGGGCTTTCCAAAACCTGCCTTCAGCTTTGGCACAATACGGCCGCTGTAGAAGAAGACATTAGGAACAAAAAATAAAGGTTGAAGCTTCAAGAGCAGGCTGCCAGAGTTATGAAGAAAAACATCAAAATGATGCCATTAAAAACAGATGGGGATTCTGTAAAGTATTGAAAAGAAAATGTTTAATTATGAGCCTTATGCAAAACCCATCAAAGTTGGATTAATATTATAGTGCTGTTGCTGTAGAGGGTTTAAGTAGTCCGTGGTGGCACATTAATCTTTCACTCCTTTAAAAATAATGTTTTCCTTTTGTTGATGACAAATTCCATCTCTTCACTGTTGAAATCATATATCCAGATTAATAGCATCTAACATAATGAAATCAAAAGGCACAGGTAATATGGATTAGTTTAGAAAACAACAACAATGAGGGGAAAAAAAAACCCAGACCCAAGGGGAAAAAAAAACTTCACTGGATGAGTGCTTTTGTCAACATCGCTGTGTTTTTTCCTGTTGTTAAAGAGTGAGGGAGTAATCTCTGCTCGTAGGTATCCTTGTGTGTCTGGAGTATCGTGTCGTGGCTGTATATCCATAGTATTTCCAAAAGTGTGTCAAACAGAGGATGCTATTCAATTTTTTGGTGTGTCTGAGTTTTGTCTGTCTTGAGTTTCTGGAGGATTGCCCATGGCTGTGCAATCTGAACACCTCTGGCAAAAAGTGCTGCCACGACTCTGCCTCTCCCAGCTCAGCTGGCTGGAATAGCTAAAAAGAGTTGCTGGGATTTTACTTAATAAGTGTATCTAAAGTGTGGAGTTGCTGGCGCAGGGAAGGTTATATTGGGAAGGCTGGGCTGAAGGGCTGCTTTTCCCACTTACCCTCACCCTGGTGTTGCTCCGTTCCTTCCATCAGCAATGGCTTTGGGCTGCCTTGGCAGGTGAGGGATGGTCACCTTCTGATGTTTCTCATTGCTGCCAGGATCTGTAGCACCTGCCTGTGCAGGGAGATTTGTCCTCCAGGCCAGGAGTTTCAGACAATCTCCTTCTGCACCAGTCAGGTTGAGCATTGAAGGAGATAGTGAATTTTTCATGTGCCATGAAGCTTTTGAACTTCGCCCTGATGGGGTTGAGTATGAGTGTGAGCTGCTGCTTTGAATGGAGAAAAAGCCAAAGCAAACTCTTCTCTAGTCTCTCATCCTGGTGTCTGGGCTTGGACCTCTTAGGTAAATAAGGCAAGATTTTGTTCCCATATGGTTGGGTTTTTTTGGCTTTTGTTTTTGTTTGGGGTTTTTTTGTTTGTTTGTTTTTGGGGGGTTTTTTTGGTGGTTTCTGTGGTTTTGTTTTTTCTTTTCTCTTTTTTTTCCCCCTTTTTTTTTCCTCATCACCTATTCTCTTGTCAGGGCTTGGTTGCAGTGCTTGGTGCATTAACCCATTGGGGTTCACTGCCCCGTCCCTCCATTATGTGTCTTTTCAATGTTCACAGTCAGCTCTTTGTGTATGAAGCTCTACCTGTGCTGTTTAGTGGTCAGTTGCTCGATACAATGAACCATAGGGTCAAACCCCTGCATGTTGTATTCACTTCATACAACACGAACGATTCCACCCCCCCGCACCCCGCCAAAGAAAAAAAGTAATCTGTGTTGCATTGAATCACCAGGTACACCAAAAGCAGGCTCTTATTTTAGCAAAAATATCAGCTCTGCCTGCCAAGGTAGATTTAAGATATTCATTACAAAATATTTTGTCCTGGGCTTTAAGAATAATGCACTTTCAGTACAAAGAAATGGTTATTCTGAACATTGGACATTTTTTTAGTTATTTACAATAGGTTTCAAGATTCAGAATTACCATGAAAGATTTACTTATATTGCAGTTCATGTAAAATTTAAAATCAATAAAGTAAATAAATTTTGCTTGTCTGCCTGAATCGATTTCCTCCTATGCTAACGCAGCCCTGCAAGACTGTACTTTCTTATCTCCGATGTCATCCTCTAGTGATAGTTTCAGGGTTGCAATTCCTATGTTATCATGTCCTTCACGACATAGTGTGCCTCTGAGTCACTCACGACTTCAATATTTCAAACTTGGAATATGAACTTCACCTTCTTCCGAGTGGGGAGCTGCTGGGAGCTAGGCTCCCTCCCACACTGAGCAGCGATTGCTGTGTGCACTGAAAGAGGAGAGACACCCCCTACATGATGGTGTGGTTTTGTTTTTTGGTTTTTGTTTGGTTTTTTTTAAAAGATACTTTGGTCAGAGGTACCTTGGAAGTCCTTGTAGGTGAATCACAACAGAACTGGCTTCTGAGCATAATACAGGGCTGTGGCAGTGAGCAGGTCACAGTCCCTGTGTGAGTGATGTGGTTGCCAGAGATCCACAGCTGGTTTGGGAGGCATCTCCTATCTCCCACCCTTGGGGACTCAAATGAAAATGTTACCCCAAAATATAATCAAAGCCTAGTGGTATCCTTTGGTGCAAAAATAAATCCTTTAGTTGTTCCCAGTCTGTAACGTGAAATTGCATTCTTGGTATTTTCTGAATCTCTGGCATGACTGGTAAAGGCTTTATTTCATGGACAGGTTTGGCTTTCTGATTTAAAAAGGGATTATCTGTTGCTGAATGGAGGACAGTGGTTTTATTTTATGAATTCACTGATTTGAAGTTTGCTCCTGTTCTGCGTTGGGACAACCCAAAACTTTACAAAGAGGTTTGTAAAAATCCAGTTCTGTGGCAACAACAGTGTCCATACCTGATCACAGGTTTTGATTCAACCTGTGTCTCTGCTAGCAGTGACTAGAAGATCATAGATTTCAGAGCCCCTCACCCAACAATGCTGTAAAACTGACGAACCTTTGGCAGATGCCCTGGCATGAAGGAAAGGATGTGCTGAAGGAAAATGCTTGGTCAGAAATGTTGCAACCAGCTCCAGGTTTAACCCTTTGCATCCTCATTAGTGTTCCCTATGGAAGCACAAATGATAATGTAAGCCAGGAAAGTACCTTGTAATTCAGCAAGAAGTTTGCCCAGCAGACTAAATACATTCAAAGGATTTGGAGGAAAACAAGTCCTTGCAACTATAATAATCTAAAACTGATAAACCTTAAAAATATTGGATTTGCTTATTGGAAAAAGGAAACACATAAATACAAATACTTTGATTTTGGATCTGGTGAAAGAGTAACTTTTTATAGCCAAGCAAACACTGCTCTTGTAAGGCAGCACTCTGGTTTCACATGAAGTGAATTGTTCATTTTTTATTACTTGCAAAAGAAAAGAAGATGTCAACCTTGTCTGTCAGTGTCGCTGTCGAGTTTAATACGGAGCAACCTTCCTGAAGCTGTGAGGAAGATATTTATAAAATGTTAGGCAAACTTTAAAGGAAAAAAACCATAACAGAAAGCAGAAAAAGAGAGGACATAGTGATATAACAATAAGAATAAAAAAAGGGCAGAGTTCTTTCTGGTTTAAGTTAGGATAAATTCAAGTGAAACCAGTCATGTCGTGCTGCATTTATACTAGTGTAGCAGCAAAAGGTTTACGTGCATCCAAAGCTCATGAATTTGAGCAAATAAATACAAGCTCTGTTATCAGTTTTATTTGTTTTCTGAGTTGTATCTGGTCCATGGAGGTGAAGAGGCTCCAGTTGGAGGAGCTGATGGTGAACTTGGAACCTGCAGTTATAAAGTTGCAGGATGGCCCTTTTGGCTCTTCAGCAGCCCGCAGCTTTTGCAGGTGATTTTTGAGCGTGATTTTATTCCAGCCCAAATACATTTCAGAGACCGTTTTGGTCAGCCTTAAAGAAAACAGAATGTGCTGGATTAGGTACGTGCATTAATGACTGGGTTTGCCCAGATACAGTTGTACAACTCCTGAGGCTGTTTCTTGCCAGAAAACTTGGCTGGTATGTAGGGAATTGGGCTAATTAAGAAGATGTTAACCACAGTGCTGCAGTCCTGGCAGCTGACTGGCATGTTGTCTAGAACAAGAGGCATAGTGAGCCCGACTGTCACGAAGCTGAGAAAGGAAGAGCCTGTCATTTTATTATCTGCAAAATCATGTTTGATTGTGTTAGTGAAACTCTCCCAGAGCATCATAGCCTAATTTTCTGGGGAAGGTGGAGTGGGTGCTGCAAGAGGAACACCGTGCTCTGAAGGGCAGCCCAGACTTTCATTTTTCCCCCTCTGTTTTTTTTTTTATAGTCAGAGTTATGCTGTCAGAAATGAGCAGCAGTGGTTAGTCTCCTAAGCACCTACGGATAGGCTTGAACAAGAGCTTAATTTAAAAACTACAAAGCATCAACTCAAGAGTCTCGCCGTCCTGTTCTGCACTGTTGAAAATCAAACCATTTTTCAGGGTGCCAAGATAAAGGGAAAGAAAATATCTTCAGTCACCCAT
This sequence comes from Todus mexicanus, assembly GCA_013389965.1. NCBI lineage: Eukaryota > Metazoa > Chordata > Aves > Coraciiformes > Todidae > Todus > Todus mexicanus. The sequence goes on along the minus strand of WEIS01024303.1, from coordinate 49,409 downwards.
TCAGAAATGACTCAGAAATGCCAACCCAAACTTTTGAGATCTTTTACCTTTCTACTTTGCCTATTTAGTAAATAGATACATAATAAATCTTGTGCAGTGCTGTTTTTATTCTATTATCTACTGACTTTTCACTGAGGACATAAGCTGTGTTCCTGCACGGGATGGCAGAGGTTTACTTCTGCACCCCAGAAGCCGTGATGCTCTGTCTGCAGGAAAAGCTCAGACCATGCTAAGCAGAAATGCTCAGGACCAGCCAGGAATATTTCTGAGCGTATGTAATCAGCGGTGAGCTCGCAGACTTTATTTAAACCTTCAACTTTTCTACACTATATTGTGAAATATTTTAAGCCTTTCCACCAAGTCATTCCTTCCACTCATCTTCTTTTTAAATTCCGTAGAATTTAATTTTGAATTTCCTTTCACTGGATGCGATTGCTTGGATTAGCTAAGTGGGACTGTACTTGCTTTGGGTTGGATTCCACTCCTGTAGTGTTTAGTCCCTGGCTGTAAGTGTTTCAGGTGAGATGCTACATTTTTGCTACAGATTGTTAGCAGCTGGTGTACGAATAAGTGATACCCTTTGTCATTTTTAGAAGTATAAAAGAATTGTTTCTGTTTAAGTAGTCCTCTGGGTAACTGAGGACAGGTCCAAAACTGCAGTATGGTCCCAAAGAAGTCCTGGCCGTGGCTCTGTGCTGATCAGGGCGAGTTTTGCTGTTATCTCACATTTATATTTTTCACCAAGAACAGTCAAATCTGACCCTAAAATCAAATCATTCTGCCCGTCATTGCACAAGGTTCATGAGCATAATGCTGCAGAAATAAGAAATCATGATGCCAGTCACCATTTCCTGACTCACACTGCGTGGTTAATCCAGTATGTCCTCTGAGAGGAGTGACACGGTAACAGAGTGGGGGTTTAATTTTAGTGGCTATTAATGTGTGATCCTTTGCGGAAGAACTGGAAACAGATAAAGGGATGGGTCAGGCTGACAACTCATATTATTAGCTTTGTCATACCAAGTATTTAGATTGATCCAACTGCTGGTCTCCTGTATACACTCCTCCACCTGGAGTTGTAGATGAGATTGAGTTCATGTCTGTGCTCATCTTTCCCAAGATGGAGAAAGAAGATAGTGGAGGGAGGGATGTGATGTCAAACGGTCAACCTTGGCTTACAGAGATGCCTGCTTGCCCTGCTCCTATACACATAAATTCACCTGGAAATGTCAAATGGATCTCAGTGTTTTATCCTCTGGGTCTTATCTGCCCTGAACATCAAGAAGTTGCAGTGAACAAAGTATTTGTGGAAACCATGAAAATGTAAGGTAGGAGCCTAGCCCTGGTTAA
>WEIS01024303.1:31046-41565 GCA_013389965.1 Todus mexicanus | reverse complement strand
TTTTTTTCTTTTCTCCTGGCAAATTTTTTTCTTGGATTTTTGCCACATAATACAATAAAATGCACCCATGAGATACAGCAGATTTAAAGTCTGTTGGTGTTCATTACATTACACAGAGTCATACAGAATTTAAGGTCCTATACGTTAGTCTGCTTCTGAATCAACACAGGCAAGTACATCCAAGGTAGAAGAAGCAAAACCCTGGATGCCTTTGCTACAGCTAGAAATATGAGAATAAGTCTTCTGGATGTGTATTTATTTTGGAGTCTTGGAAAAACCCAATAGTAGCAGTGCTGCTTTATGTGAGGCCTGGAGTGAAAGAATATATATATTCACCAAAAAAACCCCAACCCCTAAAACAGTGTGATCAATTTAACTTTCATCTTTTCTGCCTTGTCCTGTGCTGCTATCACATCTCTACTGGGAGAGCAGAGCAAGGCTTCACGAGGGGTTTGAAGGAAATCGAGGTACAAATCACTATATTGCTAAAGAAGGTAATATAATTTTAAATTATAAATTGCAATCTGTAGATTGTAGAGAGAAGAGTTCTACTGGAGTTCAGCTGGTCTGTTCTCCTCTGCAAGGTTTTGTCCTGATTTTCACAAGGAGTTCGTGTGTTTCTGGTTGAAAGCCAGGCAGCTCTCTCCTTCTCGTGGCCACCTCCTGTCTGGATGTGGTGATACCTGGGCTGAGTGTGGTCTTTTTTGGTACAGAGGTATATGAAGGCTGTCTGCAAAGATAGTTGAAAAATAGCAATGTTGTGGCAAGGTTCCTTCAACAATCTTTTTTTTTTTTTTTTTTTCTATTCTCAATGGAAACAAATGAATTTTCTTCAGATATTTTTGAAAAGTTTAGTCTTAAAAAAATGTAAAGTTATCTTAAAAAAAGCAGTAATATCCTTCACTGTTTTTGTGGTACACCTTGATTTCTAATAGATGGACGAAAAAATATTTGCAAAGATACTCCCCAGTGTTTGGAGTCCTACCTTAGACAGAGTTCTTGATTTGTACCCTTTCTTCACAAATCCAATCTCGTGTTTCTGAATTCTTCTTTTTAATTGCTTTTTTGCTTAAATTTTGTTCAGGTTTTGAACATTCTCCCCATAATCAGGTTCCTCCATCCCTCACTCCATTATGGATGCCATATAAAGATGGGCTGAGATCTTCATGGTCCATGCTGGAAAAGCTGTAATGGATTGGGCTTTCTGGATGGAGCTAATAGTTACTAAATCCCCATTTAACACTCCTGTCTTGCAGATGTCTCTCCTCCACTGAGCACTGGGTGCTAATCTCTTGTTCTTCCAGTGTATGCATCCATGCTTAATGCGGGGAAACAGGCTTAAACCTCTTAAACTCATGTTAAATGCTCCACGTTGGCTTTTAGAGCTGTCCACATGCAGAGGTGAGAGTGCATCCCAAAGCCTTCCCAATTCTAGCCATGTGGAGTGTGACCAGGCGTGAAGCAGTTTGCATTTAGTTGCGTGTTTTAAGATTGGAGCTCAGGATCTTGAAGTTACCTACTAATGCCATCTCTCCTGGCAGATGGCTTCAAGTGTGCCCTAAAACATGGAGAAGAACACGAGGTGAAAGTCAGTGTTGCCTCCTCAGCCAAGCTGCTTGAAAAGTTCCTGTTGCCTATCTGTGTGATAAATGTCTGAGAGAAAACAGTTCCCAGCCTTGGGAACTGTCACATTCAGAGGGGTCAGACACTGTATCCTCAACCAGGATGTGTCTTTGGAGCTGACGAGTAGAAAAAAGTGTGTTAAGCTATTTTGGGAGTATACTGAGGACCTGGCTGCCTTGCCCTCATCATCTTCCTACAGACAATAAATCTTCAGCAGGCACCAATCCATACTTCTGTTGAATTCTGAGGAACACTCCTGATTTGCATCACTAATATGTTTGTCTCCAAACAATCTATCTTGTATAGATAGAAAAATATTAGAACTTCTGTACTTTTGAGATGTAAAATCCTTGTTTGTCTGCAAGGGAGGCTGGAGCTGAGGTTAGGCTTCAGTCCTTGCTCCCTGTCTCATCTCCAGGAACTTCTGTATATGATCTGGCCACAAAACCCTACAATGAAAAACCCTATTCCCCATTTAGTTACAGAAAAAAAGGGCAGAGGAAGGGAAGAGACATAGAAACATCATTCTTACTTCCCCTCCTTCCTATGGGATTTAACTCTTTGACATCTCTTTCTGGCTTGTTTCACCTATTAGATAGAAATGATGTCACATGGAGAATGTTCCTGGTGTACCATCATAGCCTTGTTTTCTGCAAGGGGCAGCAGAAGGCTAAAGGGGCTCGTCTGTTTAGAAAACTCACATATTTGGTAGCAGCAGGAGCTACCTGTGCTAACTGTCCAGGGAGCTGCTGGGTGTGGTGCCGGAGGGATAACCACAGGAGAATGGAGACCATGCAGTGGACTATAAACAAATTGATTTTTTTGTATAATGGCCACTAGTTTTTGTGACACTAAGTTTTATCCAGCACGGTGGCTTTTAAAGCACTGTTTGCTTTTGTAATGTACTACTTTTCCTTGGTCTCTATGAAGTGGAAAATAATGCCCTGGTTGTCCACCACCTTTCCCAGTAAATTAAGAGACTTTTTGTTTGCACACTGATCGTTTTATTTTACCTTGTTCTAGGAAATATAATGCACATTCTTAGGAAAATACTCTTTTTCCAATAGAGGGAGTGTTAGTGCCAGGCAATGCCCTTCTTTCGCATTCTCTTTGCATCTTGTAAACCTACCTTTAAGCAAATAAAGTGTGTGTTGGTGGTTCGGTGCTGTTTGAACTGAGTTTGCTCCCTGTTCTGTGTTAGTTAACTGACTTCTCTGAGCCAAGACAAACACATAAAAAGATCAATCTGTTCAGAAGAGCAGAGCGAGGTGAAAGTTGGTCCTCCCAGAAACCTGCCTCTGGATGATGGGGCTGCGTCCTCCTTTCTGTCACCCTTCACATTCATTTGCCTAATCTCTCACAGACAAAAAAGTCATGTTTGACTTCAGAAGTTCTTTTAAAAAGCCCCACAAAAATGGTACAAAATAAAGCAGGGAATTCAAACCTCTAACTCCTGTCACCTTCCATTGAGAAGGCTGGGGTTGGTGTGGGGTGAGGAGGAGGAGAGCAGACCCTGCTCTCGGCACAAAACCTGTTTAAGCCCCTTACACATCAGGCAAAGTTTGGGAAGGTGTTGCTTAGCTGGCTATGAACCATGGGAGCTCCTCTGCTCTGAGCCTCGAGCTGCTCATCTGCTCTCTGGGGAGGTGGCATGCAATGAGACATCATTGTCCTCAGCCCCTCCCTTTCCCTAGATAAATCATGGGCCCCTCAGCCTTGACCATTTGAAAAGGGGCAGGATGCTTTAAGGGAGGATGTGGGTAACAAGTTGGCATCCAGCACATATCCAGCATGTGAGGATGAGTGCATCAAATTCCTATGGCTTCTGGTTGTGGAGGGGTCTTCCACCCTGAGAGCATTGTTTTGCTTTCTTTTTACTGGGCTTGCACTGCAGGTTTGGGGCGTTTGTTGGAATCATTGGGGCCAAATTCTGTTCTGAACCCAAATTACAGTAAAATTTGCACTTTGAGTGCAAGCAAGATCAGGATTTGATCTGAATTTAATCTCTAGAAGCTGCCTTGATTGGGAGTTTACCTTCTGAGCAAGACAAACATCCACTGATTAAAACCCAATTCAGAGGGGCAACGACCCCAAATTTACTACCTGCCCTTTAGTGGTTGAGAGGGTCTGCAAGTCAAAGTCCCAACCTCTGCAAAGGCCGCGGTAGCGGAAGAGCCTCTGGAGAAGTCCCCGGAGAAGCCAGGGGCAGCGTGGGGAGACAGAGCAGCTGCCTGGCAAAAACACAGAGCTTAACGAAGGCTGTAAATCCAGTGTGAATCATGGAAATGGAATTAACTGAAAATTATACTTCTAAGGTGAAATATTAGTGGTGGTAACAGTTTGGTTTTGTCACACGGTCGCGAGCCACTGTGATTTTTAGGAAACTTTTCCTGGTGATTTAGCTTCAGAATATATAGCATATGCTGGGATGTCTTTAATGGGCAGCTGTAATAGTGTGTGCTGTGGGAACTGTGGGTTAGATGCTGAAGCAGGCGGCGTGCATTTAAAATGTAAAAGGGAGATTTATAATGTCGCTGGTGACACAGAATGATAAAAACCGATGACCAAAAATACAGAAAATTAATTTAGATAGAAAAGATGCATCCTTCTGCCTGTCTCATGTCTGCTGTTCTGAGATTTCTGCATAAATCTTTATGTTTTGGTTCTATTTAGTGCTGTGGGTGCTTTGATTAATTTAGCTACATGTTACTGTCATGTTGGGCACATTCATCTTCTGTCTTGAAGCATGTACTCCTTGGCCTCTCTATCATTCCACCCCTTCAGGCCTTATTTTCATCACATTTAAGAGAACTCTCCCCTGCCTGTCTTTATCTTGTTAGGCTTTCAGCGGCTTAAGTTGAATCTTCATTCTTTCACTCTTGCTGTCAAACCTCCTTTACCAAGTTATCTCATTTTCCTACTCATAACATCTACCCCATTATATTTAATACTCAGGCACAATTGCATCTGAATATTATGTAGGACTTGCCAGCGCAAATGCTCGTAAATGAAATCAGACCACCCCTGGAAGGAGCAGTGGTGGCTTTGCTTTGCCAGTGTGTTTTAAATTGAAAAATGCCCAGGACTCAATCCAGTCCTGGAGTAAGTGGTTGCGACTTAACTGGAGTCAGTAGAGCTTTGTCTGCTAAGCTGAGATGGATTTGACCCTTCAGTACTGAAAGCTGGAAGGTTAATAACGATTGTATAATCTGATATGAAGCAGAAATTAGTGTCAGGACTGTCTCAGTGGGTGTGTACATCTAGAGATGACAAAGCCCGTTACAAAGATGGATAAATAATAATGTTCATAATGCAGACTGGAAAACTGAGGCAGGGAATTTGAGGGACTCGCCTCGTCAAATTTCTACAAGCTATCAGTGTCAAGATTGCCCTGAGGTTCATCTTTCTGCAGGAGAGCAACCAAGTCTCCTTTCATGGTTCCGGTCGCTGTGTCCTTGACCTGAAGGCGCACCCCTATCAGTCAGGAGAGTTTGGTTTTCCTCCCAGGTCTTACCTCTGTTTTTCGAACTAGTGAAATGGTGCAGTAGAGGGGCCTCTTCAGCAGCAGATACTTTGAAAAAAACCCACAACATAACAAAAAATAAATTAAAAAGAGTGTGACTTTTGGGTTAAGCATGCATTTTGGCAACGTTCTCTTGCTCTTTGCACCTTTGTAAAGGTTGTAGCTGTGGGGGATGGGACCTGTAGAGGCACCATCAGCCAACACAGAGGCTCCTGCTCTGTTTTTGAGGTGGATCCCAACATCTCTGCCTGTTGCAAGAGCTGAGTCAATTTGTGAAAGGTGATATATGAATTAATTCCTTCTGGTAGCAGTGGACGAAACTCGGTGACCCAGGAAATGTTTTCCTCCCCTTTATTCCTATAACTGTTTTTTTTTTTTTCTTCCTTTTTTTTCTTTTTTTTTTTTTTCCTGGCAAGCTGACCTTTTAAAATCCTTCATCCTTTCCCTCCCAAATGTGGAATTTCCTCCCAAAAAATTCATTCTGGCTCAATACCCAAGGCTGGTCAAAGTCAGTACAGGCTAGAAATGGGTTTTGATACAGGAAAGTGTCACGCTTTTGGCAGAGGATCCTGGCCTGGGAGAGCAGTGGTGGTGAATGCCGTGGTGCCGAGGCCGGGGGATCCCTGCCTCTCCCCTGAGGCTAGCCTCACACTTCTCCATCACCTCAAAAAGGGGTCCAAGTGTTTTCTCTGTACATTGTTCTATTTTTAGGAGGAGGAAAAACTATTTTAAGCCACTCCAATGTTTTTATGGCTCTTTCTGAGCCCTCTATAGCTAGTTGGTCTCATGGTAATTAAGGCATTTGGCCTTACAAGTGGAAGGATTATGAAAACAGTTTCAGTGATTTCTAGAAGTGCTCCAAAATATTCCCCAAACAGGATTTTTTTTTTTTTTTTTTGCATGTGTACATGCTTTCGATTTTTATTTTTACAAATGAACGAATCTAAGTGGAAACACACTGTCTGGCACTTTCGCTAGGGTGCTGTGACCCAGCCCTCGAGAATGAAAAGCAGGATAGTGTGTTTCCTGAACATTAATACACTCTGCTCACTTAATAGTGCATTATTTTTATTAACTGGAGCAATTAAAATATCTTTGCTTAGCTTTTACTTATCCCTACTTGCTGGCAAAAGCCACTGGAAGATTTATATGGGAATTTTGCTTGGATAGAAGTAGGAAAAGAGCTTGGATTTGGGGCTCAGGGCCTGTGGGATCGTGGCACTGAAATCACACTGCAGTTGGCCATCGTCTCCAAACTTTTCAACGTGATGATTGATGTTTTAGCTCTGCTCTTCCTGCTAGAACCAAGCCAGCTAAACCATACACTTGCCCTTAAAAATGAATGTTTTCTGTAGTGCGTAGGTGGTGTAGAAATATTATACGCCCGCTGGGTTTGGGATGGTAGCAACCACCGTGTTATAAAATAGTCTGCATTTAAATGATCATGTAAAATAGATGGGATGAGGCAGTGGGAAACAAAAAGTATCACTTCCAGAGCTCAAAATAAATGGCCTCTTGCAGTCCAAAAGAGATGTCTGGGGCTGGTTGGCTGTAGGCACCCCGGGCTGAGCAGTCAGTGCAAGCCAGCATCAATGCTGTTAACTTTAATATGAAACTGGAAAGAATGAGGTTGATAATGGCCTGTGTATGGCCAACACTACGCTCTCTGGAACATATTTGTAAATTCTCTGTGATAGAAACAAATAGAGATTTAATAATGTCAGGTGAACATGTAAATGGAATAATGTCTTCAACAATCTCATTACAAGTTGTGGTGTAGTCAATATAATCAGTCTGAAACCTGGCAAGTGTATAGAAAAAATACTCTTTTGCAAAACCTACATTTATTCAAATATTTCTCCAACTATTAATATCATTGACTTGAGGCACAAATGCAGGTTAGTGCTTTTGGGCCTGGGTGCCTTAAACATTAAAATTTATTATTATTATTTATTTTTATTAGCTTCATGTGGCAGAAGATTTATAATATTCTAGCTTTTATTAAGTACTTGTGGTTTTTAAAACTGATTGTAATTGTTGCTGGGCAAATCTCAAAAGGGAAAGAGGATTGGTTAGGTTAGTTTTGATTAAACTCTCAGAAGTTCGGGCATTTATCCAAACTATCTCAACCTCCTGCATTTCTAATATGGATCTGCATATCTTCTGAGCATAAGCTTTTATTTTTGTTTTTATCTTTTCATTCCTAGTTTTTTTTTTTATTAAAGGTTCCTGTACTCCTCATATTTGGGTCAGACACACGCTAGAGTATTTTGGTATATCTGCTTCTGAGTACGACCTGGAAAAGGCAACCAGGAATTGTTCCAAAAGTTTGCAGCAAGAGTTAAAAAGCAGCTCTCTGTATCCCTTAAAAACCTGGTCTAGTTGGTAGTTTATGCTATGTAATAATGTCCTACAATACGTATCTGTTAATTCAGATTCTGCAAATTGAATCTTGACCTTCTTGGTCATGGACGCGGTAAGATTCTGATGCAGAAAAATCCAGATTATTTATTTATTTATTTATTTATTTTGCTACTATATGAGAAAAATAGGAACTAGGAATAGAGCATTTTCCTGTATCGTATTTCCAGCTCCTTTAATTTTTTTCACAAATATCACTGTGCTTGGTACCTCTCTGGGTGCTGTTGCTTCATGTGTTCCATGGTTGTTAAAATCATAATGTGCATTAAATAACAGAAGCTTACGTTTGTGAAAGTTCTTGAGAAGATGTTTGCATCTTGGAAGCCAAAGGGAAAAATTCTAGAGCAGCGCACCTCTTTTGGTAGGTGTTTTGTATACACATGGGGACACATGCAATTTATTTGTCCTGTGGTTTTCAAAGTAATTTAAAGGAAATTTGCAGTGTAATTAGGCTCGTGCGAACATTTTATTTTTGATATCCAGTATGGAGTTTTAGGATTTTTATCCCAGTTTGTGATAGCATCCGTGTTGAAATCATTGAAGTCTGGCAGGATTTAGGCACCTGTTGAAGCAAGTCATTACCACATAGTTGTTGGTGCTATCAAGAATCCCCAGCAAATGGGGGACTGGCTGAATTCTTGGAAGAAACCATGTTGAACTACTAGGCTTCTCTCACAAGGTTGGTTTGGATACAACAAGCATTGAGGAGAGATGATTATGTCAAGCAGTTTTGTACGGGTGGTGTCCATCACAGCCTGGAGAAGTTGGCTTTCTCCCTGATGGCAAACCAGTGTGCTCCCTCCCCTCCTGAAAGGACAAATAAGTCCTCAATACCTGGACCTAACCATCCAGCAAAAAATCAGTTTTGATCTCCAGTTTGAGAGCTGTGCTCAGCTTGCTTGCTTTGTGTGAGATTTTTGTGGAGCACTGAGCAGACCTTTATTCCTTTCTTCAGCAAGAATACCTTTCTCCATTTCCTCTCAAGCACAACCTTTTGCTGTTATAATTGTGCAGTTCCACCTGGGTTAAAACTGAAAAGCATTTCTAATTGCATCCGAGCTAATATCAGACCAGCACACAGGGTTTTCTGCTGTGAGAGGGATATTCCACCCTCTGTCAAGCAAAAAGACACGCTTTTTGCCCTAAAACCCCCATGATTTTCACTTGGAAAAACCCCCACCCCACAACATTTTTTTTTTCTTCAGAAAACCAGATTAATATATATAATAAAAAATTTTATACACGGCTATATTTTGATAGCTTGCAAATGGTGCTTTGCTAGACCAGTTTCTGGTCACCATTAGGTTTTAGTGGTGCTAACAGCTCTGTGCACAAACCCATTAGGCATGCCTGAGCCCAGTGTTGGAACACATCAGTAAGAGCCCTTGATGCCATGGGACTGTGGTGTTGATCCTCATCAACGCTGCAAAGAGGATAAGAGAGGCTCATGAAACCAGTACTGCTAGGTGGCAAATATCTCCTACATGGGACTGGGAGTGCTTAGTACCAAGGAATGTCATGGCCCTATACACCTCTTTGAGGCAGCCTGCTGAAGGAAATGTCTCACAGAACATGTTTTTGCTGCACCAAAATCCATCCCCGTGGAAATCCAGATGATCATGGTGCTGAGACACCTCGATGAAGCAAGCTACACGTAGAGTTTGGTGCGGTGAAGACCTGAGCTCAGCACAGTTTCAGTAGGCAATAGCAAGAAAGAGACAGGTTGTGAATTGGGCTAAATCAGGTCCACGGCTCTGGTCCCTGGCAGGATTTGGCTCCAGGGGCCAAAATACTGATAGCAACCAGTGTGCTCTGCCACATGGGGAGATGTGACCGCCAATGTTTGCATTCGGTCACCTTCTTCAAGCACTGAGTTTTAAGTGCTGCAGCTTTATGTAGTTTTATTATTTTAATAGATGAGAGAGGCCTGTGATCAATAGCAGGGATGCTTTTATCTTAATCATCCACCCCTCATTCATAAATATGGAGATTTTCAGCCTCCCGTAATACCGCTTTGGATTTTCAGTGGTGTTGTGAAATGGCCTGAAGTAATTTCACCATCTCTAAAATGCCATAAAACCAATAATCATGTTATATTAATTTTGCCAACCATATTATTGCACATGTCAATCTAAGAGGTGTTTGGACTACTCTAGTGGAAGTATATAAGGTCCTTTTCTTCTTCTGGCAATATTTTGCCCCCAGCCCTTGTGTATGACTTCAGGATTACCCATGGAATGTGTAAAGTATGTGAAACACTGAACCAATATGGAGCCAACCTGTAAAATACCCATGTGGATATTTCCTTGACCAAACTGGAATTGGTGACCTTAAAAGGCCCTAATTTCTCTGAAGTGAAGGGCTCCAGGATTACATATCTGGTTTTCAGAACCAAAATTAATGTTCTTTTTGTAAATGGTCAAGCCTGATATGTACATAAGGATCATACCAAGGTTGGAAATGTGGTAAAAACAAGTAGTGTCCTTTGTTAGCCTCCAACTGAAAGGCAAAAGAAACATCTGGGATTTTCTGCTCTACTCATCGATCTCTAATAGATGAGCGCTAAAAATTTTAAGCTAATTGCTTAGTAAGAACAAGGAATTTAGTTGCCTCAGGCTACCACCTCTTATAAATATTTTGTTGCAGAGAACTGCCAGTAACGTGTGCAAATGCATCTTGACTTGCACTAAGTGCATCCTTTTAGTTTAGAGGGGATGGAGCAGCCAAAAATTTCAGCCAGCGATAGGTAAAAAATGGCACTTGCCTTTGTCTATAAGTGTGTTTTTTCAGTGATGAAATAGTGGTAATTTTTTACTTTTGTATAGACAAAGAAGAAAAAAGAAAAATAAAAAAATATATCAGGGGTAAGACTTCAGGGTCCCTGTGCTCTAGCAGAAATTGACTTAAAGAGAGGCAGGGTGTTGGTGAGGAGGTGAGCTGAGGGCTGGAACA